>JAOEHY010003011.1:0-38505 GCA_025447955.1 Psilopsiagon aurifrons | reverse complement strand
GAGGGAGGGAAGGAGGGAGGGCTTCGCACAGCGCAACGCGGCTCCCCGCGGGTTGGGTCGGGTTGAGCTGCGCTGCCCCGGGCCGACCCACCCGCCAGGCCGGGGGTCCCGCCGGGACCTTGTACCGCGCTGAGGGGAGCTGCTTCCCATCCTCGGCCCTCAGCCGCCGCCTTTCCCCCGCCGCGGGCAGCCCCCGGCCCGGTCCCCCTCAGCCGCTCCTGTCGCCGGTAATCACGTCTCTCATTAGAGAGCACGGCCTCATTAAGAGGGGTGGTTCCCTGCCTGGTGTTTCGTGCACGGCGAGCGCAGAGGTCCAGGTGTGAACACAGACACTTCATGCTTCGAGGGCTAAAAAGGTGACGGAAAACACAGCGGTCCATGGCGGGTACGTCGCGGCTGTGAAGCATCCTCCCTGGCCCCGGAGCTCGCCATGGAACGAGGTGGTTGGGTGTTGAGGCAGGGTGGAAAATGGCAGCTGTGCAGCAGCATGCCGTGGCAGTTTCCCTCTGGAGAAGTGCAAGGGATGAGGTGTTGCCTTTAGCTGCCATGGGGGATTAAATACCATCTGTAGGTTAACCTGTAACTGCAGTTGGTCCTCCTGCAGAAGTCAGGTGAATGGGAGGGAAGGCAGTGCAGCTCCCAGGGGTCACTGGCCATGGATGAAGTTTAGTGTACTCTGAAACTCTGCTGAGTGATGCTGCTGGAGCCCCGAGGAGGGAAACAGCTTCGGCATCTGCTTCCTCAGTTCAGTATCCAACAGAACACCCTCAGCTGGGTTTTGCCGTAGCAAGCACCTATGTAATACATTTTCCTAAACTGGCCTTTTCACCAGGTTTCTTTTTTTTGATATAAAGGCTCAGCAGTGTTATGTACCCATAAAAATGAACTATGGAATTAAGCAAAAGTCACAACGCTTTGCTCGGAGCTGCTCAGCTCTATCTAAACTGATTGGTGTGAAGCTAGAGAGGACAGTGACTCCTGCCCAGTGAGAGCGAAGAGGCAGAGCAGATGAGATGCGGGGCTGGGAAGGGCCTGATTTCTAGCGGTGAGCCTGCTGAGGGGATCCATCAGCTTGAGCAACAGCCTTTGAAGGAAGAAACTCTCCTGCCAGTTCTTGATGAGTGAAGAAATATGCTGAGAATAATTCTAAAAGCTTTTTAGGCAGAAACCTTCCAAGAAGTGTTACTAGGAACTACTAAAAGTATAAGTGAGCTTGTGATGGGTAGATGATAGGATTAAACTGAAAGCACAAGGACAAGGAAAAGGTTCCATCCCCATGCTGGGGTACACCCTTGGTGTGACAAGAGCACTCTCTGAGGATCTGAGGTGCTGCTGGTCTACTCAAGCTTTCATTGAACAAGTCACCCTGTGGCAGGAGCCTGCTGTGGCACGCAGGCAGTTTTACAGCGAGATGGAGGTATTTCCTGCTGGTTCTCTGCTGAACTTGTGGAAGTCGGGATTGAAGCTGGGGGTAGGGGTGCCTAATGACGGCAATAAAAATAAATTGGTAGGTGGGCCAGATCAGATAGCACTTCCTATAGGGGTTGGAGACACGTCAGCCAAGTTCATCCTGAACATACATTAACCATTAATAGCATTGCAGGGGGAAAAAGGAGACAAAGAGTTAAAGAGATGTTAGCTCCTTGGACTTTGGCACCACTTGGTAGGGAAGTGAGCTAAAGAACCACTGCCAGAGATATGATGGGTGTGGATATTTCAGTTATTTACTTATGTTACTGTGTTTTCCTCAGCCAACAATAAAGTCTTTCCTTGTTTTAATTGCAGACCAAGTATTTGCAAACAAGGAAGGATACCTAGCAAAGGCACTCACTTTCCATATATTGCTGGTTTTAAAGCCAAACCCTTGTTTCTGTCAGCACCACTTGACAGAAGTTGCACATCAAGCCAGTTCTTTTCATCATGCTTTCAGATCCAGTGAGGCTACAAGAGGCACATGACACATTTTTCTGTTAAAACTGTGACATGTGAGCTGTAGTTGAACACAAATCCCAGGAATTATTTGTTCTCTGATCATTTGGTCAGAGTCCAAAAACATCTAGGCGGTCCCCATGACAAGTGGTGATACACCCACTGGGCTGTAGTCAGCCGTCCTGTCACAGAAGCTGTGAGGAACAGGTAATACCAACAATGACCAGCAGCCTTTTTGTTTGCTGGGAATTATCTGCATACCAGATGCGTAATTCTCACAACATCCCCATGAGATGGAGAAAGGTTTCCCTCTGTTTTATAGGAAATACTGCAAGAGAGAATTTAGTCCAGAATAGTTGGAAAAACAGCAAAAGAACTTAGTGTAACACTCAGAAACTCCTTCCATCCTGTATGTTCTGTCACTCAGACAGACCATGTCCTAAAAATGCACCCAAGTTGTGCAAATATACCCCAGTATCTTTCATAATTATCATGTGTTTGTTTCAACCCATTCTCATTGTGATACTATCACCATGCTTCTTGCTGCTTTGCTTTGCAATTGTTTACAGTACCTAAAAAGTAACTAATAATAACAAGGAATTTATAGCTTACAGTAAATTAAGCAAGCTGATAGCAGCACAGGGAGTAGTGGGGAATGAGGAGGATAAGGTTGAAACAATACAGCTTATGTATTAGCTCTGTGTGCGTTGAGTGTTGCAGTGTTGAATATTCATATAATAGAATAAACAGCCTTTTCTCTCCAGGGACATGGGATTTGTTGGTTTGGGTGAAATACTGTACTTACCTGGTTTTGGCACCCAAACTATTTCTAAAGTTGAGCGGGATCCCATATGTATCCCAGCAGGTGAATAAATGCTTGTGATTGAAGAGTTATGCTTATGTGTGACAGAATTTTGCATCCAGGCTTTTCTGTTGTCCAGAACTTCACTTTGTAGGCACAGGTTGTTTGTCCTGACCTTTTAGTTCATCTCCCAAGGAGAATTTGGACAGCACTCTGTACAAAAAAAGCACTGGCACCCAACTTCGAGAACGTGTGTTTCGGTACATGCTGGTACTGTTTGGAAGGGGGCCCTTCAGCTGACATTTGAGCTACAGTGAGAACTCAGGTTACTCCAAGAGATTGCAGGTAGCTACAGATGGAGCACGCATCAGTGGCACGCTAGGATGACACTGAAGACTTGCACATGTGACATGAGCAAAACTTGTTCTGGTAGCGTTGTAGTCTCACATAGATCTAATTACTGGGCAAACTTAATCCTAGCAAGTAGACAGGTCTCTTCACTGAATCTGATGACAATTGCAGAACTCAATTAGTCAGTACCTATAATAATGCATTTAGAAACATGCTTTAGTGTTTTTAAAGACTTGTAAATCTATTATTCTTTTCCTCTCTAAGTGTCTTGCTAAGACCTGTTTCTCCTGTGAGGTCTACGGACAAGTCCAAGTACGAGCGCTGAATGGTACTTGGCAAAATCAATGCTTATTATTTACTTAATCCCAAAACAGTGATCATAAATGTGTATGCATGTGTAGAAATTGTAAATATGGCAACATCTTTGCCTTCCCTCGTGCTGCTTTTATTGGTCTTTAGAGTCTTATTTATAGTCTTTATGGTTTTCTGGGAATGGCTGAACTGACTAATTTTACCTCAGAGACAAATCGCATCACGCTGATCTCACTACACTGGTTATGTATCAGTCTCCCCTGGTTTTAGTCTTCATTTTAAATTAATGAGAACATGGCTACCATCAGGGTACAATTTTCTGTGAAGCATGAAGGGCTTTTGACTCTGCAGAAGTGTCCAGGGGTGCCATGCTTGAACAGAAACAGCATAGCCTGTGTGATTAAAGAACAGGAGAGGAAGCAATGAAATTACATTTATAACTGTGTGAAATGCTACTATTTTGATTCTTGCTTTAATGATGCAAACTAGGAACTGACCAAAATCACATCCCATGCTGGCCTCCAAACAGCATCCTGTTTGTACTCCAACAGTGCTGTTTCATTTCTCAATATTTTGGGTTTTTTCCTGTAAAAGTGAAACCAGATCTGCCAGAGTTCCTAGAGATGTGTAAAGCTCAATTAGCATCTGTGTAGCAATCTGAGATTCTGTTTACTTTCCCTTCTTCAGTAACATAAATCTAAGACTGTTCTTGTCTCTCTTGTTTTTGTAGTCTATAATGTTTGCAACTCTTTTAGCCCTTAGTCCCTCCATAGTCCAGTTCTCTCCTGTGGATTCCTCTATCTATGCTGAAATGTTCTTCCACTGTCTCCTGACATAACACTGTGTTATGCCACCTTCAAAAGTTGAACTCTCTTCAAGATAGTTCAGTCCCTTAAATGAAGCTATTTAATAAGGTAAAACTCTTTCTCAGGTCAAGTGGCTTTTCAAACTGAAGAGTTCTCAGGAAGACCGCATATTTATTTGTGAAACTGGGTGGATGAAACTTTCTGCCACAGCCACGGGAGGCATGGCAAGAATATCCATTGATTCAAAAGAAAAGTGGATACATTTACAGTATTTGGCTGATGCCTATACAAAACTAGCACTGCTTATCTTAAAACTGCTGTAACTCAGCATGAGAGCTGCTTCTAGCCCTGCTCTCTTTCTACTGATCATAATCAAGGCTTTTGATATCAGTTCCTCTAAAACTGGTACCTCTAGTAGTAATGAACACCCAATAGTGTATCATGGATGTTTTTTAAAAAGGGTATGCGTAGAGATGAATGTGAGGACCTAACTGTGAAAGTGGTTTAAGGGAAAATGCAATGAGCTGCTGCTGTCTTGTAAGTAACAATGATGGAAGAGACAAGGAATGAGGAAACTTGTGACTAAGAGATCTTTGACAGGGGAAGGAAACAGGATGACATGAGGAAAAGTGGGATAGAGAGGAGGAGGGAGAGAGTGATGACTAATTTGGAAATCAAATGGGAAAGAAGAGTTAGGAAGGGGAAACCAAGGGCAGGGAGTTTGGCAAGAGAGTGGGAGAGAAGCTTGTGAAAAGGGAGAGGGGGAAAAAAATTCCTTACATGTAAAAATAGCACTTAGACAAAAACAAGCCCAGCAAGAAGCATAACTCAAAATGTGAGCTCAGGTTGGATTGAGCTGGATTAGCTTTACATCACAGAAGGGCTCAGAGCGCCCTGATCATTACAGAAGGGGGTGAAACAGATCACACACTGCTCTGGATTTCTCCAAGGCTGTGGAGTTTTCTGATTAGAAGTCTGACCAGGTCAGGTTTTGTTTTAAAGCAGTATTTTGGTTTATTTGAATTTTAATTGAAAGAATATTAATATGTTGAAAACAGCAGTGTTTTACATGTTATTTATTTTTAACTTTAAAATTGCAAAGCAGCAACAAGGCTCTAAAATACGTATTTCGTTGGGAAAACAGATACAACAACAACACTAGCAATTCAAGCAAATGTCAGTGTTTTAATCAGAGATAGGACGCTTAATGTAAGGAGACACTTTCATCGTGGTCTGTGAATTGAAGACAATACCTCGGCTAATCAACAGTTGGCATTTTGAGTTTAGTTGCTAATTTTTATTTAGATGGGGAGGCAGCAAGCCCCATTTCTCTCTTCATGGAGTAAATTGCAATCAGTCATCATATTTTAAGCAAGTGATGGCAATGGTGCAGCTAACAATGACTAGAAAGCGGTGCCTTTATGATTTGCCAGTGCTACATTTTGGGGATTGATTCCTTCTGCAATGAAAACTAATAGGAAAATGAAGTGCTCTGTAAAACTTCAGAGACTTGTGGAAAGCATTTGTTGTAAATAATGACCTCTTGCCACTCAGCAGGTAGTTTTAGGTCACCTCCCGAAGAGAAGAGAATCTTGAAGAGAAATGGGCAATGGGAGATGATTTCAAAATGTTGTGTAGTCTTCACTCATGATCTCATTCAAGCCAATGCCAGAAAAGCCTTCTTGATCTCAGCAAGAACATAAGTGAACTCATAATTCCTTCTGAAACAAACAAAACTGTTTGGACTCAGATTTAGGAATAATGAGAATGGTTTGTATCTTTGCACAATGTCAACCATTTTTCTTTGTAAACTGTCAGTGCACAAATTAAGAGGATTTAATTACATGGGAAGGTTAGGAGCATGTTTCCAAGTGGTTTTCTGAGGTAGAGAAAGACAAATATTTGCACTAGTTTAATCAAAATTGTGAACATAACATTGGCTTGGATTCTCCTGTGTGGGTAGCAGGACCTGTGCATTGGAAATACTTGTACTTGTGGAAAGAGCTGCTGGCCAACGGCTTCATTTTGTTAATAGTGCTCCCCTGGTGAAGGTAACCTTTCTACAGAAGTGAGAACAAATCTAGAATGAGTGCTCCTTACCTGCATCCATGCAAGAGGACAAGGTTAGCAGTGAATCATGATGCAATGGCTTAAGGTAACCCAGTTCACCTTGGCCAAAATAAGCTGGGGCTCACTTAGTCCTCCCAAGACACCAAAAGGAAGGACAGTCTCCATTAGATGGGCAAAGACAAGCACCAGAGACAGGGTCAAGACAATATCCTCTCCTAATGGGGCACACATGAGTCAGGAAGGGGACATTGCTCTACAGGGATAGTCATTTGGCTGGAGAGAAGCTGAGTAGTTACAATGAAATTTTCTTAAGGCAGGAGTGTTGCTATGGTCTGCACTAATTCAACTCAATCAATCAAACTGAAGACAAGACTAAAAATACTAATTAAAGGTAAATGTTTCCAATCAGAGGAAGTTTTAACAATCTGTAACTTGAAAGCTGTTTGGCTGATTTTCCTCAGTTTTTCAAAAGTGACTGAAATACACCTGGAAAGCTTCAGACTTGAGAAGCTTTCCAAGCGGAAGTTATGATGAGGGGATGGAAATAGGGTACTATTATGGAAGCTAGCTTCAGCCCTAACCACAGAGATGTTGCTGCTTCCCCTTAACATCCCCAAGCTATGCCAAAGCATGCAGTAAGCAAATTAAAGTCATCGCAAGAAATGTGACGTGTAAATGTGTAAAACTTTAGTCAAGTAATGCATTTATCTGTCAAAGAAACATTAATCATAATACAGATATATTTCATACCTTTTCTTCTCCACACATAGGGAGCAGCACAGTTTGCCCAGACAACTGACAACTTCTATGTGTGGTGCATTAGGGAGAAACAAGGTCCAGCTGCAGTCATCACCTGGAGTCCAATGTTTGCTGTGATCCATTGGCTATCTCCTGAAGAGGAGTGTTTCATTTCAGAGGCTGTGAAAACTGAGTTTCCATGCAGGTAATGAAAAAAGAATGTGTGAAGATGCTATAAAGAAGGTATTTATATTGTTACAGTTCTGGCTATATGACTAGCACAGCTCTACACAGCAGCAGTCCTACAGTTGGTAATCTCACTGCTGTCTCCTAGAGGAGGAGGAGGAAATGAGCTGGGCCACGGTTCCTGAACTTCATCCATCTCCTGGATGGGGGCTCTGAAAGACCCAGGGCGCGGAGCTGCAGGATGTTGAATTTATTGCTCCCATTTGCTTAAAGGCCTTTCCTAAGACTTAATTCTCTCGCCCTGCAGTAAAAGTGATAATAATAAAAAGGACTGTGATTCACAGTAAAGCACTGTATCTTGTTTAAGTTAAACAAGTACCTAAGTGCTCTGCTGAACTTGGGCCAAGGGTAGATTACTGAGAGAGCTGGGCAGTCTTCCCATCTCCAGCCAGTTCACCAAGTAGTCTCAGGGTAATCATGGAGTTCTTCTGGGGCTTAGTTTCCTGCACATGTTTATCACAGCATATCTCTTCTGACTGGTAAAGATAGAGAGATAATGAGGGAACATGAAAAACTCTCCAGATCATCCCAGAAGGGAAAAAATGCTGTAGAGAAAACAGGCTTCTGCATTAGCTGCATATTGTATGTTATGTTCTCAGTATGATTTTTCTTTAGTCTTTGGATTCTATTCAGCATTTATTAAAAACGTTGGGTACCTTGTTAGCAGAGGGTCCACTTGCGCTTTAAATGGCAAGAGTGTAGTCTGAATCCCACAGAAACCAGTGGAAGATCTAGCACCACACAAAACCAGCAGCCCGGAACAGCTCAGACTGCATTGCCTTCAAGGAGCCTCATCATCCTACCAGCATGGGCCTGCTGTAGGAGGTGAATCCAGCAGATTTTGTCCAGGCTGTTGCCTTCATGCCATACAGCAGCCAGAAAAATTAACTCAGCACCCTCTGCAATGACTTATTAAACGGGAACTGTAACAAAGCCTTTGGCAGTGTCTGCCTAGCCTGCACTCAGAGAATTTCCTCTGATCAGATATGGAGCTTTTAAAGGTCTTTTGCGTTTCCCCCAATTCTTACCTGGCAGAAAGAGGCTAGAAAAGGGGCAAAGGTGTTACCATCAAGAGCTTTTTATTGCTATGAGAAAGGCCTGGTTACCATGTAAGAGTTTGCAAGAATAGACTTTTCTTTTAACACTTTTCTACTTGGGAATTTATATTACATTTTGCAAAGTTAGAGCAAAATAACTTGGTGAAATGAACTGCAGGAGAGCTTTCCTGAGTACATCTGTTTACTGTATGTTTTGAAACAGAGGAAATTAGCATAAAAATCATCAGTAAAAATAGATTGTGCCAGAATATGAGTTTTGTAGTATAACAAATAGACAGGAAAATAAAAATATGCTGAGACGTTCTACGCAAGGTAAGAGCTAAGTTACTCTCCTGATTCACAACTGCTGGCTGATGTTGTAAGCACCGTTGTGAAGATCTTAATACCACATTGCAGCATTGCTTGTGGAACCAAAAAATGCCAGTGATCTTTTTGTGGATTTTGAGCTACAGTTCTGAAAGAGAATAAGCTCTTTATTTCTTTATAATAAGTGCCATATTCTGTTTATCCATAGATAAAGCAGCGCTGTAGCATACTTCTGTTTCTGTGACCTCCTCAAAACCTTTCTGCAGGCATTTCCTGATTCCTGAGTTCTGCAGATTTAGAACCAAAACTGACTGAAGAGCAGTGAGTATCAGTGATATTTCCTTTTAATATTGCACATGCACAGGTCAGGCCAGCAGGAATTAGCATGGACTGAAGTAACTTTTTGCTTGGGCTCCCCTTTCTGCAAGGATAAAATTCCCAAATTCTAATCTCACCCCCAATTCTGGCTCCCTTTCTGTGAGTATAAGGCATGAGGTAGCTGGGGCCAATGTACAGAGAAAGGATTAGCACCCATGGGGAATGAGCTGTTTTCAACTCCCCCTACATAACTGTGGATTTGAAGGCTTATTTCCTTACCTCTTTTGCGGTAAGTGAAGGGGAAAATCTAGTCGACCAATAAAAGTAATGGAAATACCATCAATGGGAAGAGGTTGTAGAAAAGGGGCTTGTGGAAAGGGGGATGTAACTAGAACATATCCTATGTGAGGAGCTTGCAGGGCCCACTCTCCCATCTTTGCCAGGGGTGCTGCATAGAAGACAGCAAGCGGTACAAGCCCATTCTGATGATTTCCAGCCATGGAAGACATCTCCTGAGCTGTTAATTAGCTGATATGACAGACCATCTTTACCTGACTCAAGGCTGCATGCAAGCAGGCAAAGAACTGGATAATTTATAAACTGACCGTTGTGAGCTCCTCCAGGGCATGAAGTGTAGGAAGATCTTAATCCTGACAGGCAGTGAGTCCAAGATTTGCCAGTCCTTAGCTGGAAACAAACTGTTTAGAGAAGACTTAATGCAGAGACAAATCCTTAGACAGAACGAGCAAATTCAAAAGGTAAGCATGATGTTTAAGACATAACAATTCAGTTGCAGAAAAAAATCCGCTACAAATGCAGGCCATGTCCGCTAAGTGCATTGTTCAGCTAGGATGGAGATTGGTCCTGGAGCTAGTGAGAAAGGATATGATTCATCCTTTACTGAAGCTGCACTAAAATTTCTCATGAAATGATAAACATTATTATGTGCATTACATCAAAGTGTATACTCCATCAACACTGTGAAGTCTGTTGCTTAGAAAATACATAGTGTGCAATTACAATACCACCGAAGAATACAGCTTATGTGTTTAGGTATGCCAGCTGTCCAACTGCACTTCAGGATCTTTCAGCATATCCATTACATTTGCATATGGTATATGTAAATTAATACATCCTTAACTCATGCCTATTTCTGTATACAAAGATGTTGTATGCATGTATATACACGTATACATATATAGGTATGATATAAGCACATATTCATTCAGAGCATTTTAATATAGTTAAAACACTGCCAAAAATGTACACCATCTGTTTTCAATCAAAATAGCCTATTTCAGAGGAAGGGAGTGTTGTCTGCTGATCAGAGCAGGGGAACTAAAGAGTCAGGACTCATGGATTCCATTCCTGAATCTGCCAAGACTTGGCTGCATGGTTTTGACAAGATCTGTGACTCCTGTGTACCTCGCTCTCCCCATCTGCAGAATGGGGCAGTATCTACTCACAGGATGTTGCAATGGAAGAAATAATTAGTGTATGCTTGGGAAAATATTGAAGTTCTTGTTATATCATCATGGTATGTTTGAAGAACAGAATTTGATTGAGAAGTACAGTACAGGGTTTGTTTCAGAGGATGTATATAGCAGCTATGTGTAAAATTACAGCTATTTGTACACATATGGGTAGCCTAATTTTTAAATTATGGTACCCTTAAGAAAGTTAATGGGGAAAAAATGATGCTCAACACTGTGGACCCAGCCAGTACTGTAGAAGTATTCACACTCTATTGAACAGGGTTTCCACGGTGACAGCTATACACCAGTGGGTGAAATATGTGCTGTACCTAATTTTCATCTTGAAGTAGGAAAATACAAATGGGTATTGGGATTTTCTGGCAGGTTCCCTGCAGAGAAAGCCTAGCGCCACTGAAGACAATGACAATACTCCTATTAACGTAATTAGGACAAGATTTCACCCCATCTGCTTCTCTAGCTTCAGTGCATCGCTTGCAGGAATACAGCAGGAGCTGATCAGCCCATCCCAAAGTGCTTCCTCTTGGGCACGTTGTCCACATTTGCACCTCAGCACAGAACAATGTCTTATCCTGGTGTGCTGTGCAGGGCAGCATAGCCCGGATTTGGTGGAAGTGCTCCAGGTGTCGTAGCAGGCAGAACAGTGAGGGTGCTCCTTGCTCCTGGTCTCCCACCATCCCCACCTGCCCATTCCCAAACTCCTTTGGTTCCCCCATAGTGCACACATTTGTGGGGTCTTATGGCTGCGCCTTGCCACTGGAGAGAGATCAGAGGCACTTTCCATCAGGATGAGAAATACCGTGTAGCAAATGGCATAAACGCAGCAGCTGCGAAGCGTTGGAGAGGAGAAGGAGCAGTGTTTGTACATCAGGGTTTTCCTGGCTGCCAGTACGGAAGTGGCAGTGAGAGAAAGCATGTGTGCTGAGTGCCACTTATGTATTCTGCAAACTGAGGCATTCTAGTGGGTGATAAATATTTGATGTAAATATGAATGTATTTCAACATCTACATCTTTGTCACCAAGAAAAATGGGCTGAGCTTGTTTAGTTTTGATGGTTTTGGCAGCTGCTGTTCTCCAGGTTGCACCTCATATCTCATTGGTGTGATGTTGCTTAAGTACCGCTTCAGAAATGCATTTAGAATCTTACAATATACACACCTAAAATAAGCCAGTTGCTCATCCATGTGGGTTGGTATAGTGACATATGTAGTAAGAGGGTAGATTTAGATTAGATATTAGGAAAAAGTAGTTCACTTTGAGGGTGTTGAGGAGCTGGCACAGGATGCGCGGAGAAGCTGTGGCTGCCCCATCCCTGGCAGTGTTCAAGGCCAGGTTAGATGGGGCTTTGAACAATCTGGTCTAATGGAAGGTGTTCCTGCCTGTGGCAGGGGGTTGGGATTGAGCTTTAAGGTCCCTTCTAACCCAAACCATTCTATGATTCTGTAATAAAGCAAGGAAAAGTGAAGGCAATAGGGATCTCATGGCTATTAAGTGGATTTACAGGTTTGTCAGTCCAGGAAATGCTTTTACCTAAATGAGTGGACAATATGCAATGTAAAGTTATGTTGGAGAGACAAAACAGTTGGTTCAAACACCAGTTTCTCAGAGTTATGCCTCAGTGTTTGAGATCATAACAAAAGTTAGCATCTTCTGTCTTTTTATCTGTAGATGTGTCTGCTCTTTGGATCCCACCTGCTATATATTAAAGAAAGGGTGTATATTCCTGTGGTGTCTAAGATATACTTTGTAAATGCAGCTTTCAAGCCTCTTTCATGCCTACAAAGTTTTCCATCATACGTGTGTGCCAGATTCATTTTCAGCTGCCTGGAGTCAGAGTGTTGAAGATAACAAACTTGCTAACCAGGATAAACTTCAGTTCTTGAGCTTTTGTAAAACGAGATTCCTCTTTAAAGGAGGTACAGTTACCAGCCAAAGGAGACAACAGCTTCTCATTTCAGACTGCCTGTCTGCAAAGAAGCAACTAGGGAAACTGGAGCAGGGAAGGAAGGTAGGGCTTGGTGGGAGGGGACCAAGGATCTAAGCCCTGCTTTCTGCTTATGATTATATCTACCTGGAGGGAAGAGATGAACCTAGGAGATGCATCTCTTGTGTGCGGTGAATGAGAGCTGTTCTTTCAATTGATTCAATGCAGTAAACTCATACAAATGCACCAGAGGGTCTCCTTATGCGCAGACTTAGGTTTTGGGAAGAGGGAGGTTTTGCTGTTATAGCCCATTTGTTTTTCTGTCTCTCTACTGCAACTTCTAGCAGGGAGGCATGAAATCAGGCTGTATTGCCAAATGAGTATCAGCCAGTTCTGGGGCTGGGGCCAAGAGGCAGCGATAGGGAGCTGGTGAAGATTGCTGCCTCTTGGCATGCCCTGCATGGAGGGCAGAGGATTCCTGGGTCTGACCTTGAGCAGTCAGGAAGAGGATGAGGAGACTGAGCCAGGCAACCCAGCTCCCTGCAGAGGCCATAGCCCCAGTGAAGACAAGGGCTTGCCTTGGCGTTGAGGACACTCATCTGACCCAAATAGCAAGAATTTTACGTGTTGCCAAATGCATGGAACATGTCAACAAATGCGTAAAAATGTTTGGTTTACCACCAGATTTTTGGTTATGAAAAAACCTAAGAATCTGGAAGGCAATAAACTGCAGATTTTTTATCCTGGAGTCCCAAATAACATGACTTTTAAATGACGTATCACTCCCTAAACCCAAAAATTGTTCTGCAGCCTGTTGGTGATGGAGTTCTCAGGAATTTGTAACTGAAATATACTTTGTTCTGTTTTGTAATACCCTTCCACCATATTCAGGGGTTATTCCTGACAGTGTCCAGGAAGGCCTTATGACTTCAGTTCATGCAAACTCCTCCTCAGAAGAGGAAATTCTGTATTTATTTAAGATGCAGCTTGTCAATGACTTTTAACTCAGAAATCTGCAGTTTTTCCAAGCTGTAAGGCAGCATTACCAGCACCCAGGTTAAGATGGATCCTAAAAGAAGAGATGCTCTTTAATGTTTTATACATAAATGCACTGCACTGGCTTTGCCACTCTTAGGTGGATGTAATGGCCTGACATAACTAACAGCTGTTGTGTCAGTGTTTGGAACATGAAGTCATCACAATATACCACAGTATTTTCTGCTCAGGGATTGAATTGGGCTATTATTTACTGATCTTGTTTTCCAGTTTCTGCTGCTGTCTGTGTTGAGCTCTTTCTCACACATGAATTGCAAAAGCAAGGCTTGAGGCAAATAATGCCTGATGCTACAGCTAATGTTCAACAGTAGTATGTGTACCACGTGTGATTTGAGTCTCACATAGGCATCAATGGTTCAGCTTCTGCTTTTGCTTTGTTATAGATCCTCAGTGTCTGGACTGTGGCAAGAAACATCTCAGGTGAGGCAGAGCAGGGCAGACTCACTGTGTCAAGCATGAAGCTTCTGCTATTGTTACAAAGAAAATGGAACAATATGCACTGAGAGTGCCGGCACACTCTAAACCACAGCCCTCCTAGACTTCTCCTTCTTCCAAGTCTGATGGGGATCCAGATGCAAAGGAACTTTTCCAATAAACCAGACCTTGGCTCTCAGTGCTTCATGCTACAGAGAATTATGCAGTTTCTGAAATTTTTCTTTGAGAACATTTGTTTTCCCGATGGTGTTACTTCATGGACTGTATTTACTTTTTCCATTTTGTTCATAGTTACCAGTGTGTCGATTTTCATAGTCATGCTCTAGAAACAGAAGTTCCTTTCCCTCCCTCCACTCTATCCTTGTAACCCTCACCAAGAAGCCAAAGCTTAACACCTAATTTGGATAATAATTCCTGCCCACCTTCTCTCTCCTCCCATTTCACTTGTCCCTTTATTAGATTAGCTGTAGAGAGCGAAGTGCTAATGGGTGCTTTCTAAAAGCTTTGAGAAACACCATAATGAAAGGAGCCCAGTGAGAAAGCAGAATGTTTGGCACCAGTAATGGAACACAAAACCTTTTACCTTTGTCCACGGATTTGAATCCAACCCAGCTCAGTAACAGCCCAGGTTGTTAACATGTCAAGGTTATGTGGTAGCCTGAAATAGTACAAGTGCTTAGTCCATTTCATCAAGTGCGGGACACAGAACCCTGGACTCCATACAAAGTCTTGAACCTAATCCAGCTCAGTTCTTACAGTGTGGTTGCCTGGGTGGAAATAGTCCATGCTGTCAGCCAGAGAAGTAACGGTCAGGTAAAGTAGTGCTGCCCCATCATGTTAGCCATCCCAGTGGTAGGGAATGGTGGGGAGTCAATGGACTGTAAGGAGACAGTTCCATCTTTCAGAGGCACAGGAGCTATGCTGTGTGCAACACATGGGAGCATAGCAGTGCCCTTGAGTTAGTAAAGAAATGAACAGCACTTCCAGGAGATCCTGGCATTTGAAGCTAGCTCCCTTGATGCTCTTTCTATGGAAGATACAAGAAGTACTCTTAAGACCCTTGTCTTCTCTAAAGAATCTGACTTCCAGAGACTGTGGTAGAGTTGTTACCCAATAGGCTGCTGTCTTGTGTATGGCTAGTGTGCACTGTGCAGTAGAAGTGTACCCTTTAAACAAGGCTTCTGTAGTGTGTCTTTGCATCTGGCTTGCTGGAAGCTCCTCCAGAAATGTATTGATACAGGCATGTGCCTGGGCACAGAGGAGTCACAGGCAGGACAGAAAGGCAAGCCCAATTCTGCACAGTGCTGTGGGCTCGTCCAAGTGGTCTGGGAGCCCTCCAGCCCAAACAACACCGGTGCCAGGGATGCTCAAGGTCTCACAAAAACAGGCTCCAAAACAATGTGAAACAGGACTCAGGCTGGGCTTTAAAAATGCTAGATTCACTTCATACTGTGTTCCCAGCAAGAACTATTTGTCAGAAATAGATCTTCCTAGCCTAAGGATGTTCCAGTTATGTGTCAGCTTTATGCAGCTTTTCTTTTTCATATCCGTCTTTGTTGCCAACATAGCAAGAGGCTTTTCCAAAGAATTTTGTTGGGGGAGGAGTGCTTACCACCATTCTTGCCCCACTGTGGCCAATTTATCTTTGGATAGAGGAGGACCAAGGCAGTGCAGAGGAAGGAAAGGTTACAATGACTTAACAGGTGCGTTTTAGTAGCCTTGGATATATGCTTCTCCTTTGTAGAATCATAGAAGGGTTTTGGTTGGAAGGGACCTTAAAGCTCACCCAGTTCCAGCCCCCTGCCACAGGCAGAGACACCTTCCACTAGAGCAGGTTGCTTCAAACCCCATCCAGCCTGGCTTTGAACACTGCCAGGGATGGGGCAGCCACAGCTTCTCTGGGCACCCTGTGCCAGTGTGTCCTAATATCTAATGTAAATCTCTCCTCTTTCATTTTAAGGTCATTTAAAGCCTTTCAAGGAAGCAGATGCATAGATATTCCCGAGGGTCCTGCCTTCTGCCCAAAGAGGCCTGCTCCCTTACAGGCCAAGTCTGTGTCTCTTGCAGATTCTGTGGTATCCCCTGTGAGGTGCCTCTTTTCATGATAGGCTAGCCCTAGTAAAGTATTTTGGCCATCTTCGCCTAAAACTTAGTCTCTGTGAATGCCCTGTACTGTTTGGTTGGAATTATCTGCTGGATTAGAAACTGACATCCAAGGAAGGCACCTCATCTGATCTGATTTCCCTTACTCCCTTTACAACAGAGGCTAAATCCAGGATGGGACTGTAGTTTTTCCTCAGAAGGACAGAACTTGCTTTCACCTTCTTGCAGCATATAATATATGTAGAGTGGCTCAGGAGCAACTCCAAATAAACTAAATGTTTCCTCTATGTAATGATCCATTCGCGACAGTAATTTATCACTATTAACATTTAGAATTTATTTCTAGAACTGATGTTTTAAAGTATGATTAATCTTCAACAAGATTAAAATAATTGCTTGGAGCATTTTAACAGACTTTGCCAGCTGACAAGAAATTTGTGAATGTCAAATTACCATCAGAGTTTCAAAATGCACTCGCTGTTTCTGCCAGTGCAAAACAATCATCAGTAATAAATGCAAAATGTCAGTGCTACCATCTATCAGCACAGAAATTGTCTTCAAAAATGTTGTTTAACATTTTAAACTTTTTCAGGAGATCTGGAAGCAGGGTTATTTATCACGTATGGAGTCCACTTTTGTGAGATCTCACAGTATTAGAACCCTAGGAAGTAAGTTTCTCTGTTGTATTTGAGCTTATAGCTCTCTGAGTTCAATCCTCTGTTATTCTGCAAACTCTTTGACTTGTACGTGTCACTTCCAATCACTCCTTGTGCACTGTGGTTATTCATGTCTCCCAAAGCAGGACAGTCACATTGGACTGACTTGGAAACCATATTTAGGGCCTTTTATCCTAATGCTTTATCCATCCGCTTCAGTGGGCAGGAGGTTGAGACATTTTTCTACATTAGTTCTTTGAAAGCACAAATCTTGCTAGTCCTGAATTCTTGTTATCATTGGTGCAATTGTAGCTTTCAGCTCTCATGCTGTCATAAGTGAAATTTTCCTTCCACCCTCTTTTTGCTGCACAACAGATAAAATCCCAGTCCTTTTACACCCAGTCAAGCCCTTGTGCTGTCGTGTTCTGCTGGAGAAGGGGCAGAGGATCTAGGCTTGCAGATCCCCTGTGATCACCTCTGACTTCACTGAGTCAACATAATCCACAGTACTGCTCTGTTTTGGGCAGAACTTTGATCAGCTCTTTCTGCAGAGATAGCTGAATTTTAGTTTGACATCTTGCTGATCTCTGCTGGACTTCCAAACCAGGGTGTGAGTCAAGAACTATTCCCCGTAAGGTAAGCTCCACTGGTTTGCGAGCTATAAAAGAAGCCTGTGTTATTTTTAAAGGACAGAATTCTTCTTTCATTCCCTCCTCCCCTCCAGACACTCTCTCTGTTTATTTTTCATCCTACCCCAAACCTTCTTTGTTTATGTCCCACATTTTGGAGATTTCTTTCTTCCCCTTCATCTATCTGCTTTTTTATTCCACACAGTTTCTCTGAAGAGGCGAGCAAGATCTGGAAAGAATCAGACATTTACATTGATAATGTTCCAGCCGGATTAGCAAATGTTTGGAAAAGACCTCGTGCTTTGGGCACCAACTTCTTTCTGATTGGGGTAAAACACTTTAATGACTGGGGTTATTGCTCAGTAGAGGCTTTTTTCCTGTACAGTATCTGGTGCTAGTTATTATCAAAGACAGATTGCTGGACTGTGTGGACTGACACTGGGCTGGTCCAGTCTGGCAATTCTCATCTCTCTATCAACGTGAATCCAGACACATTTCAGTCTAAGCTGGGTGTTCTTTTCTATGCATACAGGATAAATAATGAGGTATACTCAGTAAAACTAATTTGACGTGAGAAGTAACTGGTGACCTTTGTATCCATCAGCCCATATACTTGCTGAACTGAACCCTTAGTTCCATTGGAAGAGGAGGAGTCACAGAGCTTTCCACATATTTTAAAATCTATGTAATCGCAAGCAACAAAGCCTTAGCAGAATGCTTCAGTCATCTGAGTTTAGACATAAGGCAAGGTTAAATTTAAAGCCCAGACAATACACTCACAGCTAACTTTTTGACCTCATTCTATATGTGGGTTTTCTTCATTGCAAGAGTCCGTGTCATGAGGCTGAGAATGCCGATACACTTTTCAGATGGGGAGTTGATCCCTTAGGCACTTATCTAGCTGAACTGAAATAATTGCTTCCTTTCCTCTTGTATTTCTTCAAGGCATTTTTATATGTTGTAGTCGTAGAGTTTCTGTTGACCAGAGCAGGAAGTTGCAGCCAGATTTCAGGGACAAAGCTGATTAACTCTGGTGAAGCTCTAATGCAAATCCCATCCTATTTAATTCCTTAGCTCGCCTCCACACGGCATGGAATTCCCTCCACACACAGTCCTGCATTGCCAAGTGACACACCACCACCAGCAGCCTCACATAAATCTTGCAGAGCTCGGGGCTGCTGGTTCACGCTAAACCATTTTGAGGTGAAATTCCCTTCTCAGAACAAATGACATGTGATGTTCAAGTCCCTCAGAGCTCTGCCAAGCAAAAAGGGCTCATGCTTTGCAAGAGGGAACTTAGGGTGGGTGGTTTCTGGGATCTGCTGAAGTGTGCTTATTCTGTTGCCCTTATAATGGATTACTAAGTGTATTATCAGCTCTGTGAGTGTGCTTATGGTTGTAACTACACACCTCTACCTACAGAAGTATGCTCTACTATATGAAATCTGCTCTGATGACACTTGTTAGAATAAAATCAAACTGCTGCAGAAGTAGAAATCATGAGGTTTCTACTGTTTCCGGGAATGATAATCTTTTTCCTGCAAAGACCTTTTATGAGCTGCAGTGAGCTGCTAATGCAGTAGGGAAGACAGAGTAAAAGCAGAAAAAAACCCAAGCCTGTACTGACATCTCTATATCCACATCAGCATGAATTAAATGAGGATTTCACTTCAAACTGTCAAAAGCTTATTAGGTCCTAATAGAAAGACTGACATAGTCACACTTTGACATGGTTCAGGTTAATACTAGCCAGCTGAATTCCACAGACATCGCCACACCTCTGGGAGCTGTATATTCACAGACAGAGACGGTTTGACCTCATCCAATTTATACACTTGATCTAACGCACTGGAGGTCATCTAAAAATAGAGGTCTGGAGAGGAAGACGGCTAATGCTTCTGAGCCATGGACCAACAAAAGCAGCTCTCCTTCTTCCAAGCTTTTTTCTCTGTACTAGGCTTCAGCTCAAAGCTTCCCTACAATAAAAATATTGAGTTTAGTGTAGATCCCCTCAGAATAGATAACTTTGTGCTTAATAAGTCTACAAGAAGATTTGTCAGCCCTTCATGAATAACCATATGTTGGGAAAAGGATGGTGTGTCGTTTCCCTGAACAAACATTCTTGGCATTTATGCATTTCCTCCCATATCTCCTTCAAAAATGATTGTGTGTAAATTTAGTGCTGGCAAAACTGAGGGCCTGGGAGAAAATGGGTTACTCATTCATTTGGTAATTATAGTTGGTTAAGGCATGGAATTTCTGTTTTCTGGGAAATTTGACACTGAAATATTACTTTTCCTTTGGATTCAGAATATTTAAAGCAAAAATATTACCATGAAGCAGAAAATCCAAGTAGCGTTGTTTCAGGATCCTTTTTATTTGAAACTTTCAAAGGCTTAGTATTTCTTTCACAATATTTTTAGTTCTCATTAAATGATGAGACTACTGATGGAAACTTGCTTTTAAATCATTGAATGCCACTCCTACGTACTGGCCTAGAAAAGATAAGATGTTTCATTCAGTGCTGAAGAGCATCTGGCGGTATTCTTTTCAAAATGTGTTAAAATAACATTTCAGTTATCCTAAATCATATTCAATCCTTCAGTTATATGATAATGTGCCAGTAATAATGGTTCAGTTACTCTAGCACGGCTATTGAAATTAAATGATGGAAAGAAAAAAGTTATTTTTAAAATGAGATTTCAAAAACTGCCAAAACAAAACACTTCCATATCAGCATTTCCCTGAAAATCCAAAGTGTGATCAATGCAACTTTGCGTGTAACAAAATAGTGGATCAAAAATACTTTTAGGATTAGAAAATATTACTTGAAATGTCTGTTTCGGTAAATAGGTCATTTATCTCTTATTTCTAGAAGCCTGCCCATGCCCAAAGAGATATTTCATGGTTTATGTAGGTTTATGTGTATTTGACGTTCTCATTCACAGAATTCCCACACAGTCACTTCCGAGATTACTTCTTTCTGTATCCCTATTGTGCTGGTAATTTCCACAGAGAGATCAAACAATTAATTTACATGGATGGTGAAATACCATCAAACCTCAGCAAATGAATCCCCCGTTTTCTGATTCTACACTTCAGGAAGAGAACAGAGATACTAGAATGTTGCCTATGAAGTGAAAAAGGTATCTGTGATTCACCTATACTGCAAAATGATTGAAGAAAATAACTCTCTTGGAGCCAATGTTCCATTATCCTCTTCTGAAATGGCACTCATCTTCCTCTGGATTGTGAACCTGATTTGAAAAGGGTTCAGTGCAGCAAATCTTGTTTGGCTCTGCAGATTTAGTAATGTACTAGCAGGACCATCAGTTGTAAAGCTAATTACTCTCTCTTCACTGAAGTAGGCATAACAGAGTGGCAGAAGGGAAGGAGAGCCAAGATTGCAACTGATAGGTTATGGCTATTTTTTATGTGTGTGGGAATTTCTCTGCTGTGTGATTTTGCGCACTGCATAACTTCCAAAAGTCGTATGTCAGAGAGAGCCCCTGCCCAGAGCAGCTCATTAATCCACAACTGCCTTTAGTAACTGCTGTCAGAGAAGAAAAATCAATGCTAACGGACCAGATTTTGCCCTCTGTTAAAAGTCACTACATTGGACTTTTCACTGATGTAACCAGGGCTGCTGGATCTTTGCCAAGACTTAAGATGTTCTCATATATTTGTATAACCAAATAAATTGAATTAAAGACAACACACTAGAGCAGAGCATTGATCCTTCAGCTGAAGCTGAATCAGCATTTCTGGTCTGCTTGTGGCATCTACGAAATCCATTGAGTCATTAAAATGCAATGGACATGCTTGATGTGGTTCAATGGTTAGCAGGGGAGTACGGCCATCCAGGTGCTGTCCTATTGCCATGTGGCAGTCTGGGCAGGGTGCTTACCACCCTTTGTAACATTTGGAATCTTTGAAATAAGTTTTCTTATCTTGTAAGATTATAATGATCTTTGGATGAGATATAATGTAATTAATTGAACTGCTCAAAGTCTCCATCATTTGGTATCTGCTGCCTAACACTGATTCAGGATCTCTGGATTCTTTACTTGACAGTTGAACTGAACCAGGCCAAGAGCGCTGCTGAAATACCACACTCAACGTTGCTTTCCACTCTGCACTTTAAAATCCCGTCTTCTTCCATCCTCTTCCCAGGCAGACATTCCTTCCAGTGAGGTACCTGCCGGCAGCCTCCCTTTATCAGTCCATTGCCTGGTGACGCACAATGTGAGCTGTTCGGCCAAGCGGTTTCCCAAACACTGCAATAGCCTCTCTTATGGTAAGTTTAAAGCGATGCTGCCCTCTCCTGTTCACTCTTGAGCCGAATGATCTGCTTCTAAGCAGCGGCAGCGTGCCCCACCGTGCAGCCCGTGCTTGTGACCTCCTCGAGCTAAATCGCAGCCAGAGGAAAGGGTTCCACGTTTTTCCTGAGCTTTTATCAGTCTTTTAAGAGCCTCACGAACAGTACACCATGGAAATGTTCTTGCAAATTCTATTCCTTGATTTTTTTCCCTTCCCAACATTCCAACATTCTTTCTCTCTCTTCCCCCCCCCTTATATTATTTGTTTGCAGTTTATTTTCATTTTCCATTCATCTGCTCCTTACCAGTCTCATCTTCCCTCTGAGAGCTTTCTAAGCACACCCCTCCACTAGACCCAACTAAACGAACACGGATGCTAATTGCAATAAACAGTTCATTAACCGGAGGAAACAGTCAGTCAAAGGCGGGCTCCATTATTCAGCCCCTGAGATAAGAGTTTGACACAATAATTGTGTTAGCTCAGACAGCTCCCCAGAAGAGCCCATCAGGGAGACAAACCCAGCTTCAGCGGAAAGGGCAAATGTGTGACAGCAGTGAGGTCTAGAAGAGACAAAATAACAATAATTTAGTTCTTCTATTGTTCTTGTTACCACCCCTCTTACTCAATAACTTAAAATATTCACACAGCTCTTTTTAGAAACAATGTCCCTCACCCCCATTCAAGCTGTTATTGGATGTATAGTTCTCTCATTCTGAAACCAAATTTTCCAAACCATGGGTTGTGGGGAAAATTCAAAAGGAGCACTGGAGGGCTAGAAAAAATATCTTATTGTTAAAGTAATTGTGTAAATTATGATTGATTTACTATCAAAAGAAAACAGTTAACTTGATTTCTATTGTTCTTTTTCTCAAGTTTTACGCTGACAACATCTTTTTTTTCCCAGGGCAAAGGCAATTGAGGAGTGGATGTACAATGTACATCCTGGCTGCAAGCAGTTATACTAATCAGTCTGTGAATGCTGACTGCAGTCTAGTCCCTCCGTTACCAGAGAGAGAGTGTTCTGTGGCTCCTCCTGTAATTATGGCCAATTCTCACTCCTCTCTGCCCTGGAGGAGCTGAGCTGCTCCTGCCTTGGAAAGGTAATTAGCAATTTCCTGTCCAGGGAGAGTCAAAAAGAGATGGATGAGCTCAAAAGCCTTAAATATCCACAGCACTAAATACTGCTGTTCTACTCATTGAATATTCACTGCACTGCATGCAGCTGGTTTAACCTCTGCCCAGGGTCTGTTTGTCACTGCCACTGAGCATTTCTAGGGAGAGGGTTCTCCAGCCAGCCTTCTGACATCCTCAGATGGGGAACTTAGTGCTGCGAAGTGCCAGACATCTCAGCCTAAGAGCTGCGGGTGAGTGTTATACCTTTGTAAACACTGTAGAGCTGGAGCCTTACCTCTGGTGTCTAGGATCATGTCTTTCCTTGGTAGCTCATGCTGATTCAGAGGAGGATGGCTGCTGTCTCTTTCTGAGCTCTTTTGAGGAATATGATCATAAATGTACTGTTCCTCTGCAATAGCTATTGGACTTTGTAGAAGGGGGTAGGGACTGGTGTGCGTTTTGATAAGATACCTTCAGGATATCCCTGTTTTTTTCCCCTCTGTATTCACTGGTACCCCGAAAATCCCACCAGCTTCTGCCTGTCTCACAAGGAACTTAGATTTGCTTCCTGATCTATGCAGAGGCACATCTCAGAATATCTCACCAACTAATCTTTCATTCAGTTGAGGGCCATATAATAAGACAGACTGCCTTGAGCATTCTCTTTCATCCCTCAGCGTTGCTCTGTGGTGTTCAGCAGTCTAACAGCATCCACTTCATTTGCAGTCTTCGTTCAAGGCGTGCCTGCAGGTCCTGTAACACTCTGGGATGGGAAACATTTTCCTTACATCTGGAATCACTGTTCTTGACATCTCAGATGGGGGTGAGGGAAAACCTTTGGAAACAGAAAAGGACAATGAAGCAAGATGTTAAGACAGCTAGTTGGTCAATGAGTCACAGCTACTAAGCATTTGGCACCAGCCACAAAGCAGCTAAATGTAACCAGCTCTAAAAGACCCACAGGATGTCTCTTGCTCATTCACTCACACACACAGACACACAGACAGACAGACACACGATGTTTAGACAAGCAATTCCCCACTCCACATGCTCTTAAGACTAACTTTGTAAGCAGCTTGGGCACAGGGTTGGATTTCCACCAGAAAATTTAGTTTGCTTTTCTTCAGCTGGTTTCCTAACACCCTGATGGAGATTTGTGACAGTGTCATAGGGTCTGATTCACAGCCTGCTGAACCCAGTGGGAGTCTCTCTTTGATGTTCAGTCCAGAGCACAGAGCAAGCCCTCAGCAATCAGTTTGGGCCACATGCCCTGGTGGCTTACAAGGTAGATGCTGACAGTGACAAACAATAGCAGAAGAGGTATAAAAGGGGACTGACTGTCTGTGGCTTCTAATGTCAGTTGTGGCCTCTAGGTGCGTCATGTAGTCACTACTGATGTGGCTGCAGCTTTGAAGAGGAGAAGACATGAACTTGTATTCCCTAAAGAAAGAAGACTAGAGAAAAAGAAGGGTCAGGAGGACCAAAAATTAGCATTTGTGAAGTAAAGTGAAGGGGAATGTGAGGAAGCTACAAAGAAAAAATGCCTTGAAATGGAAACCAGGTTTTCCCAGCCACCCTGGGGTAAAATGCCAGTAACAACAACATACGGTTTTTAAAAAAGCATACAGCATGGTGCATAAATAAAACACAGGCTTCTAAAAATTCTTGCAATGGTACTGTAATAATTATAGACACCTCCGACTGGAGTAAAAATGTTTCTATGTGCCCCAGATCATATGCAAGCAGAGCAGTGCCCACTTGTGCCAATTTCATCTCTAGATTTTGTACAATTTCAGATCTACAAAATTCAGATTTTAAATCCTAATTTTCTACAAATTCAGATTTAAAAGACCCTTTAAAGGGTGTTTTAAGAGGAAGTTGCTGAGTCTCTTTTTTGTAAAATAAGAAAGTATCATCAAGGAGATATTATTTCAAACCTGGATGAATAATGCACTATCAAATTCAAGTGTTCTTTACTGTGATCCTGGGAGCTTTTTGTTTGAAACATGCTGCAGGTCAGAGAACAGGTTTTTAAAAGTCCAATTCTATTCCAAAACCGCCATGAATGGCTTTCTGGGAAGGGAAGATTATATATTACACTTGGTTCCTCTCCAAGATTTGTATGTCTTACATGAATACTCCTCTGTCTCCTTCTGTGGTGACATATCTGAGATCAGTTATGCCAACAGTAAAGTCTGGAATTTTTATAGTCCAGCATTTTCACAGAAGAACTTATAAAGGCTGAGGCATAGGAAAAGTCCAATAATCCTGGCCTGTTATCTTCATCATCTCCAGCCCTGTGTCTTTCCCTCTCTACCCTCTCCAAGTGAAAACACTGGCTCACATAATACACATACTCCATTGTGGCGATTTAAATGGCCATCTGTATGTTTATCTGAGGCCTCGGTGAATGGGCAGCCTCATTAAAGCTTGTGTCATGGACGGGCAGGCCAACACAAATTCTGTTTGTGTAAGATAAATTCTCCTCTCCTGCCTTTATCTCTTTGGTTCATTCCTTTTGCATGGTCTCCTTTTTCTTTCCTCTCTGGGAATTTACTCTTGCTAGAGCCCACTTTCCTTATTTCTGAGGTTGTATCCTGATGCCTTTACTTTCCTGTTGCTCTGCACATGGTTAGGGGAACTCAATCTGAAAAGACACACATTTTTAACTGGACCGAGGCTTTTCCTGCAGGAGTGGTATTACTGAAAGTCGTGGGACGAATGGAGAAAAAGGTGTTATTCAGGATGAGAGGGAGTATCAGGAGTAGTTCCTAAGCAATAACATTAAGTTGTGACTAAGGAGTTGGATGTGTTGATTGTTGCCCTTAGGTTTATTTACTTTTTGCAATGGTAAGAACGATAAGCAGTGAATCCGTTTTACTTGTCAGCAGTTGATATCTGCTTCACACCATCTCCCAAAACTACAGTGTCTGGATTATAAAGAGTGAGGGAAAACTTTTGACTTAGAAGCAAAGTGTTTTCATTGGTTTCATCTTCTTTCATTTGTCTTTAGATTCTGGAAAACTTGTGAACAGGCAGGATACCAAATCTGTGGTGCTCAGTTGCACTGAGCAGCACTTGAGTGCACAAATACTTCTACTGGGTGAGCTAAGTGTTTATTAAATTCTGAGGAGCAGCTTTGTGCTTCACCGGCTGTGAAACTGCAAAGTGGAGAGGTAATTGTATTAGTCAGTATGAAGGGAGGTCACTGTCAGTTTTTTAAATCAAGGCTTAAAGAGAGCAAACATTAGCCTTAATTCAGAGAAGCGGGGTTCAAACTGCAGGTGCGGTTTTGTCTGCAAAGAAATGGCAAAAGTGAGGAGTTGGGTGTCCAACATAATGTTGCAGTATTTTCTGTATCATATCTGCTAATGTTAGTTCACTGACTGTTCTCAGTGCTGTCTGCAATGTGATCGTGTACTGGATCCTTTCTGGCTTATTCTTCAACATTAATATCAGCTCCGATGTGAGTTTTAAATGCAGGTGAAGACATGAAAGAGATATGTGAGTGATGGCTGAAAATCACAGAGGCTAACTGTTACTTACTCCGAAGTACTTCTGAAAGCCATCTGCAGAAATTGAGATACCAGAATCCATTTTTCTCTTTATCAAAGAGCGTGTTCAGGAAGGGTAGTGGGGCTAAGGAGGAATACATTTCCTTTCAAGAATAAGTAATTATCTATGACCAGATATACACATGTGGCACATATGTAGAAGGAGGAGCAAGTATAGCAGTCCTTTCCTTGATAAAAATGCAGTTATAAAGCTTAAAAAGGATTCCCTCACAGGAGGCATTGTACCCTACCCCTAGCTTTTTACAACTAAATGTAGGTTTCAGTGTTCAGATTGCTTCAACATAGCTATGGGAAAATACAGCCCTGGTTCTAGCAATAGGAAGGAATGTCTGTTTTTCATCCTCGTGTAATTGAAAACTGACTGAAAACAATTGGCAGGAATCAAAATGTTCACATTTGGGTTGAGACCAAACATGGGAAATTTTAGGCCAAGGGAATTTTGAGGGAAGATTGTGAGGAAGTGCAGAAGAAGAGCTTTTTTTTCCCCCTTTTTTCTTTAAATGGTGTTTTATTAGAGGTGACTCAATGTATAAATTGTCCAACCTTTTTTTCCTGCTGCTTTTTCTTCAAATCCCACGTTTGTTACTTGGTATAAAAGTAACAGACAGTGTATCTTTAAATAGAAATTACATTCCTGTCAGCTTACCAAAAGCCCAAATATGGGACAGAGTGTGAGGGAAAAGCACTAACATGAGGGATTCAGAGACTTGACAACGGTACAGGCTCTGCTTCTGCCTGATAAACAACTTCCACTGACTTGGGCTCCCTGAACTCGCATCCCAGGCCATAAAAGTAAGGGAGAAGTAACCCCTCGCTTGAGCAACAGCAGACAGAAGTAAATCTAACGTAGGGTGAACTGTGGGATATCTGGAAAGTGTAGGGCAACAAGGTATTAATATCCCATTTATTTTGGTATATTGCCACCTTGTGCTGAGGTTGATAAAGAGGCACATGGCTTCCCTGGCAGAGAGATTTGGCCGTATGCTGTGAACTGTTATAAATATTACATGGGGCAGCTGAGGAACTTACGCTCCAGATGTAATCTAGTGTGGTTCAGACACTGAAGAACCACTCTATAAAAACGGCACTTCTCTGTGCTGCACATCTGTTTCTTGAATGTATCTTAAAAATCAGATCTGCTTAAATAACATTTAAATAAAGGTTTTACTGTATTTTTTTTTGTTGTTGTTTAAGAAAAAACTCCATCTGTGAGCGCTGCAGAGCCAATTCAACTGTAGGAAAGAGGGATTACTCTTCTTCAGCGTGACTTTAAACTGCAAGGTCATTGCTCCCCTTTATTTCCCTGTGTGTGTGCAGTGAAGATGTGGAGTCAGGAGGATATGCCTTGCACTGGTGCAGGATTGGAGAGAAGGGCAAAGGTTGTATTTGGGCTCCTCCTGCAGTGATGAAAATTAAATGAAAAGCCTCCAAGGAGGCATAGCAGTGCTCTGTGCTGCACTGGAGTGCCATCAGGGCTCTGTGCCAACCTTCTTTTTGTTAGCAACCCTAGCAGGGCCTACATCTCTTCTCCCTTACCCTGGGGGGATTGCTTCCTCACCTTCTTCCTTCCTCCTTCCTCAGCCTCTGGGATAAAAAGGACATGGAACTGTTGGAGCAAGTCCAGAGTAAGGCTGCTAGGATGATCAGGGGCTGGAGCACCTCCCGTGTGAAGACAGGCTGAGAAAGTTGTGGCTGTTCAGCCTGGAGAAGAGAAGGCTGCATGGACACCTCATAGCAGCCTTCCAGTATCTGAAGGGGGCCTACAAGGGTGCCGGAGAGGGACTCTTCATCAGGGAGTGTAGCAATAGGACAAGGGGTGATGGGTTCAAACTGAAACAGGGGAAGTTCAGGCTAGATATAAGGAAGAAGTTCTTTATTGTGGGGGTGGTGAGGTGCTGGCACAGATTGGCCAAAGAACTGAGGGTGTTCAAGGCTTGGTTGGACAGAGCCTTGGTGACATGGTCTAATACGAGGTGTCCCTGCCCATGGCAGGGGGGTTGGAACTGGGTGATCTTAAGGTGCTTTCCAACCCAAACCAGTCTGTGATTCTATATGATGTTTCCAGTCTTTCTCCATGCTTGTTGAGGGGGCCCTTGGCTACTCTGGCTGGTGGAAGATACTGTCACACCCTTCTGAGTCTTCTCGCCAGAAACCAGATGTTCAGATGACTCCCAGTGACCTTCCTTTCCCTTCCCTCTCTGTGGCCTGGCTGTTTGTACTGAGAGGCTCACACCACAACCAGCTTCCAATGTGCTGCTGAGATTTGAACTCGTGCAGCAGGAACAAACTGACCATCCTGTGCCTGATGGCTCACTGTGCTGAGCCACCACATCAGCTAGAGTCTAGCTTCTTATTACATCCAGATGCACAAACAGTTTGCCTGCCAAAAGTAGGCTTGGTGCTCCAAGAAACCCTATCGCTGAAATGGATTAGTGTCAGGACTGCCAGGAGCATCTTTCAGGAAGGGAGGAAACTCTGCATGTATGGCACATCTATCTCATGAGATGGGCTGCTTCTGAAAGCTGCCTTTCTACTCAGGGGGGATTAAAAGCACAGGAGTAAAACAAAGGAGGAGAGAACATTTCCCAAGTGACTCCAGAATATGAATCAAAGCTCCACAGATCTGTGCCCTCTCTGAAGTCTCACATCCAGGACCCTTCGTTTCTGCTCTTGGTGCTCTACTGTGCAACTCCTTTCACTCTGGCTCCCCAGCTCTGGGTGGTGCTGTTTCTGCTGGGGTGGTATGAGTGCAGCTCCAGTTTTACAGTCCATGGTGCCTCCTGTCTGTGCATCTTCCTGCGCTTCTCACCTCGCTGAGGGGAGCTTGTTCTTCCCAGACCTTCATGCTTAGTCTATCTCTTGTCATAGTTGCTACTCAACGTAAGGTTTAGAAAATGTTAATTGGAGTTGCAGTGTTAAAAACCTGAAGAAATGACTTAATTACGCTAGTCTGAGCAAAACTGATAGGTGTACAGTTTAAAGGGGCTTAAAGACTTTGAGATGGATTTGAAGCTTTTTTTCTGCTCTCTGTGAAGCTTCATACACATGTAGCCCCAGACTTTGTGCATGTTTCACTGCGAGTGAGAATCTGTTAAATAGCACCAATATTTCTGAGTTTGCTCATGTACCTGCAGTGATTCTAGCACCAAAGTTATTTGAAGTTCAGGCCTTGATCTAGATATTGCTTGCAAATGGATGAAAGCAGAACCTAGAGTCCAGATGCGATTGCAACCAAATTTCAGAGTTTTCAAAAAGGGAATCTGAATTTTGGAGAGGAAGCTTACTTCCATAATAGTTAAATGTAAGGCTTTCTAGGGACCATAATGCTGTGCATGAACTTCCTTCCTCAGCAAATAACCTGTTTCTTCTTTCTCAAGGCAAATGATCTGTTAAATCTTTAGGCTGAGTTCAGTCTTCAGTCTGGTTTCTGTCCACAAGGGGACAGACAGTAACAGCCAAATAAGATGACACTGTAACCTGGGTGGTGTAAATTCATCGAAGACAGTGCCACAGTATTAACTATTTTTGGAAAGTCTAAGATATGTATCCTACTCAGTACAAATCAGAGACAAAAATACATCTGCTGAGAATTATCAGAGAAATAAAATACAGATATATTCTTGATGCAGTGTAGGGAAAAATGCCATAAATGATTAAGTGTTTATAATTAAAAATGTACTTTAAGTTAGGAGATTGAAGCAAGATGTGAAGTGGCATACAGTGCTTGCCAGAGGCTTTAGCCCTGTAGAACTACTTGGAGGAGAAGGTATGAAAGGGAAGGCTTGATGGATCAGCGATAAGTAATGTGATTTTAGGACCGCTTGTCTCATGTTCACAGAATTGGGTCCATAGTGCAGACTTAATGGCAGACAGGTACTACCATCTGAGCATAAACATTTTAACAGCTTCTAGCAGCATAGCTTGCAGCTCTGCATCATGAGAAACAGTGGACCTCAGCCTCAGCACCACAGGACCGCTGTCCCCATCAGACCGCCTAGCTGGTGCTTCCACAGGCAAAGAGCTGCATCCAGCCCGAAACATGTCAGGTTGGGGATCAAGCACCATGGGCTGGTTTGACCTCTGATAGTTGCTCTGTGTAGCCACAAGAAAACTCACTTATTGCAGTAACTGCTTTCAGGGTGATTGAATTAATTTCAGTACTTCCTCTCTCTTCTTTCTGAAGCTGATCACACAAAGGCTTCAGTGCTTCCTGTATCAGACACACCACTATCGATACTTCATTCAGTTTTCTGTGTTCTTTTGTTTATATTTGTTTTATGAAGTACCAGACTCATTCAGAGGGCCCTTAATTAGTACTGAATTCAGTCATTTTGGATCATTTTGGATTATTATCATCCTAAGGGTGAAATATCTGGTGCAGGAACTTTCATTTAGGTCCTTGAAAAAAAGAGAAGTCCTCAGTGGGGAGAGGTCAGTTGTAAGCTAAAGGGAATAAAAATTGACCCTTCTTGACAAACAGTCTGAATTTTCGTGGCTTTCTCATGTCTTCATACTGTGAGTAATGTCAGGAATGCTGCAGGCAGAGTGTCTGCAGGCTCTGATGTTAGAAACAAACCTTTCTACAAGCCAGTTGCATTTCCCTCTGTCCACTTCTAGTCTGCTCATTCTGTTCTTTTTTTGCTTCCTCCTTACAAGAAAGCAGATTCTGGAGATTGTTCCCACATGAAACATTCCGCCACATGGGTCTGTCAGTGCTGCCGAGGCACTGACATAACATCCCACTGCTCCTAAGAGATCCATGAACACTCGCGATAGCCTTTGCCAGGCTTCTCTTATTAAAAAATATGGTTTCATTTCACTCCTCACAGAGCTTGTCAGAGGACCTCAAAACCCTTCCAGCTGACCAGGGGGGATTTTTGAGCATCTCCTGCCATCTGGTGGGATTGAGGAGAACAGTCACTTTGCTTATTCCTATCTGGGATGTCAAAGCTTTCCTTGTGGCCTCCACTGACTACAGAGGGGACAGCGCACGGAGCATGGAGGGTGCAGGTTATCTAGTCATTATTAGAGGAAGGGATCAAGGTATGTGGGGGCTTCTCTTGGTGTTCATCTTGGGGGATGCCTATGGTGCCAGCTGAGGAAGAGCTCCGACAGATTGCCTCTCTTCAGCAGAGTTTCCGGAGAGGTGGAGTTATGGAGCGTGGGGAAGGACTCCTCCATGCGGACACTGCTAACCCCAGCTAACCCCAGCTATGTCTGTGTGGGTGGCCTTGACGAGGCTTTGAGCACAGAGAAAGAAGCCAGTAATTTCTGTGATAATCCTGTGTTTGTCCTTCCTTAAAACTTCCCACTGCAACCAGCAGCAGATTTGCCCTGTGTAAATAGAGCGAGAGCAGCTGCCAATACATGAACCACACTGTCCTACAGAGCTGGCTGGTTGTGCAATGGTTAAAGCACAGCAAGGTTTGAATACCTGTGGCTGACCCTGGTGAATGCTCCTGTGGTGTAACAGTGGGAGACTGAAAAAGCCCGCTGTGGCCTGGTGTGAGTCCTGAGTGAGTGACAACAATATCTTCTATGTGACAGGTTTATTTTCACACCCATGCAGACCATCTGCAAGTCTGTTGGCTTTTCTTTTGGTCTTGCTGGGTAAAGCCAGCTGAGATCAGCGTGTGCCTTTGTTTGCTTTGGGCTGCTTTGGTTGAGCTCTTCTACAGATTCTGGAATCACTTTGGGTGAATGATCCTGCAACAAGAAGAATGCTGCTTTATATATTCAGCTTGGTTTAAAATTTGCTCTGCTTGAAAACACAGTCAGACTGAATAGAGAGAGGTTTCCTGAGGACATCAGTGAGTTCTCACCAGAAAGAGGCTGTCATGGCTTTAGCAGGTCCATACTAAAAGGGATCAGGACTCTTTTCAGGCAGGTTTCATTGGTGCTCTTTGAAGCTGGGGAAGCCATGAGGGTTTGCTTGCTGTTCCTGGCATTGTAGGGGAATATTCAGGTGGACATAGGTTTATCCATTCGTTCTCCCATCTATTACCTTCCATCCCTGTTGTTCTCATCCACCATATCCTTACTCTGCTAGTTTCTCTCTCTTTCTGTGTTCTCAACTCACATTCTTCCCTACCCTTGGTCTGTTGGTTGCTGTCCAATTCCCATTATTCTCCATGGACCTCAAGGATCCTTTGAAGAGTCTCTGCCACCCCCATCCCAGGCTATGTTCCTTAGGCACTTTTCCCTATTTACTTCCTAGATTTTATTTTCCATGTTCTTCATTCGGGTCCTGCTGTAGAATAAGATACATCCCTTCCCCATACTGACCATCAGCAGGAGGGACAGACAAACTGCTGCTGTGCTTTCCCTTGCCTTTGTGCCACTCTGGCCCAGAGATGCTGCAAACAGCAAACAAGTAGCACATGGAAAACACATAAAACTTTGTTTTGCCACATGTAGGCCTGGGCTGTGTCCTTATGAGGAAGGTGTTTAAACATACAGTACAGTAACACAAAAGATCTATGAGATTTAGTCATGAACAGTTGCTCTGTAGGGGTGATACAGGCACAACCTTGGCACACAGAAGAAATTCCAGCCATGAAACAGATGAAGCCACTAAACAACTGTACTGAAGACAAACAGACTGCTATCAATTGGAGGCTTTGTATTTTGTGCAAAGGCGGGCAGATTTTCCAGGGAATGCAGGGTCCAGGTCAAATTTAAACTGTTTTAAACCATCTTCTTCATAGAAAATGCTTCTCTAGCCTTCATCTAGTAAAAAACATCAATCAATACTCTCCCTGAAGAAAACATCTGTCAGCATTGTCAGTTTTTAACATGAAACCCAACTCTTAGCCTTATTCTTAGAATTGGATGGATACTTTTGATTGAATATTTCCAAATAACAGGGTACTAAGGCTAATAGCTTTTTACCTAGTATGGAAAATTGCAGCCCAGCTGGTTTGGGTGGCAAATGCATAAGCAACTGAAATAGTTGTTCTGCAATGGGAAGTACTGGGCAGGTTTAAAAAGAAAGACTTTTATTGACCTTACATATGAAAAGAAATGTCTAGCTCTCAGATCACACTTTCATTGCTCTGATGATATCGCTCTGTAACTCCTTTTCACCTGACCTAGATGAAATCTTTTCCTGTTACCCAGGGTTGCCAAACAGATTTGGTTATTTACAAGTAGTCTGTGTTCGATGGTGGTAGTAATATAGAGTTTAGGGAGAATACACTGAGGAATGAGTGTCACTCTCCTACAGTAGCCAAAGATGTGTTTCACTTACTGGAGTATCTCTCACTATAAGCAGAGGACTTGTTTTCAGTCATGGAAGCTGACAGTAACTAGAAGTAATTATGAGGTTGGGTAGTGCATAGGCAGCCTCTTTCACTGAGCCCGATGTAAATTTAATCCTCACTTTTCTTATGTTGCATATTGCCAGACAATGCCATCACTTTGTAGCTTTGGACAGAACTCTGGAATCAGTTTGGCAGCGTCTGTCTTTCTAATGACTTACGTCTCCTCCACACACGCATATTAGAGGACACATAAGTAACACTGAAAAGAGTCCTAAAAGCTATGATGTCTCTGAGTGCAGCATAGGAAAGAATTGAAGTAAAAGGGAGTCTAATCCCAAAGCTGCAAGAATTCTCTGAATTCTGTTAAGACTTTTGTCACATAATTTGAGGAACTGAATAGCATCCCAGAAAAAAAAAAATCACAGTATTTTAACAGATGAAGGTAATTCATGGATTCCATGCGCCTAGATATATGCAGAACTCAGGATTTTCTGTCACCTTATGGTGAGCAGTAACTCATCTTTTTTGCTTCTTTTAGGAGAAACTGTCAATGTGACATACCAAGCTGTTGCAGCTTTGCAGAAATATGAGCAGAGGAAGTTTGAGCCTGAAATGTTTGCCTAATACAATGAAGACTGATGAGTATGTTGATGGTATTAAATCTCTAGAGTATAGATGCTAAAGGGTCAGTTATTTTTGTGGCAAGTCTTGAGCAAGAGCCAGTTGTAAGCTTAATGACTTGATTTTGCTTACATGCCTTAGATATTTTATGGACAATTTGATATCAAAGGCATAATTCAGTGATGGAGAGGCTTTGAACAGAAATGCACACTGTAAGGAAGAACAAAGAGCCCTGATTTTTAACTGTTATTGATTAAAATAAATGTTCTATCACTTGGTTAGCTAGAAAATACTGAGGCTCTCTCTGAAATGAATATGAAACATAGAAGGCTTGTTGAGAAAGACAGGTAAGTGAAGGAAGGGAATTTAATCTGTTTGGATCCCCTCACATGTTAATTAATTGTATGTGTATAAGGCAAAGATTCACAATAGTTCAGATGTGATGAGGGAAAGGTATGTTGAGAAAATGTAAATACATTATACTTTTTTTCTTTCCTTTCTTCTCCTGTCTGCCTTTAGTAAGCATTTGTATTGTCTTTTTTTGGTGTATTACAAATACGTTTGTTTGAAGTTTACATTGACCTGATTTGAATCTTGAGGTGGCTGCCTAGTGGCAAAACATCTTACTCCAGAGCATGGTGAAGTTGTAAGCTAGGTTACTGAGGCCTAAGTGTTAACAAACACCTTCTGTCCCCAAAGAGGCTGTGTGGGCTGGCCCGTGAGCTGGTGTCCTTCAGGTCTCTCAGGGATCAGAGAGAATCCCTGAATCTCAGCATTCCTCTGGAAGTTTCATGAGTTTGATGTGTAGAAATTGATGTTGTTTGGTAACTAGGAAATGGATAAAGAGATGATGATTTTGTAAAGAGGAATGTTTCTGATGCATGACCTTCACAGCAGCCACATTGAAGAAAGTAAAAGATGTTTTGCTGGGCACTATCAAATCGGTCTGACAGTCAGACATGTACACTGCTGAGCTTCTTGGTAGCATTTTAGCACTGGAGAAAAGCAACTTATAAAAACTGTCACAGTCTGTATCTCTGATTCTGGAAGAGTCTTTCAAGAGTCTTTCCCCAAGGCTGGACAGAACACAGACATTTCGCATTTTATAGCTCATTCTGTGATTACAGTCCAGTGAAGAAACTCTTATAGTTTCAAAAATTGTAGGTCTGGGAAACTCTGACATTACTCTGGGCTTTACAGGCTTTTTAGGAGACTTTTTTTGTGTGGCGGCAGGTGAGGGCACATCTGTGATGCAGGACTATTGTCCTTACTTCATCCAACTCCCAGTACTTGTATATCAGGCCATGGGTTTGAAAGGGGTTGCAACCGGTAAAAACAATACAGAAACACCAAGTGGAGGACAGGAAAAGGTGAAACAGGGAATATAAAGACACACAGCATTATTAAAATGGACTATAGTAAAGTTTACTATACTGTTTACTATAAAGTTTACTATACTGTTTACTATAAAGTTTACTATAAAGTTTACTATAGTAAAGTAACAGCTCCTAGGGCTGTGACATTTTGGCAGCATCTGCCAAAAGTGACACATACCAAGAACTAAACCTCAGAAATGAAGTAACACTGAGGAGGAGGAAAGCAGGAAGCAAGAAGTACCGCCTGGGAGATGAGGGAACAAGGCCTCTGTAGTTAACAAACAGAGGTAGGCTCAGGTTTTGTTCTTCAGTTTGCCATAGACCCATTGAGTAACCTTGGAAATATAATTTAATTTCTCATCCCTCATTTCCACACTCTCTGTCTTGCCTACTTAAATTTCAGGCACTCAGGGCTGGGCCTGTGTACTTACAGAACAGAGAGCTTATGACTTTATTGGAACTTATTGATGCCACCGTGATATGAATAATACATTGCAATGATGCACTGTCCTAATGACAGTTTACACAGGCTCCCTCCTTTCTTCAGGGAAGGCTTAATAACCCCTGTGGCAGTGATGGCTCTTTTCAATTGCCATCCTTTGTCTAAAGCTGCTCACCCAGTTTATGACAGGAGTGCAGTGTCTACCCAGCTTATAGGGTCAGATGAGTCCTTCCCAAATTAACTGAGCTGTCAGGTGGGAGTAAATAACTCACTGGAAGCCTGTGTGTTTAAATGCAAGGCATAGCAATGTGATTCTTCATAGGGGAAAACAGAGGACTCAAATTTCTGCCATAGAAGATTTTTCTTTGGCTATGGTTCCCATCAGAAATTAATGTCTTAGTAGTACTCTGTGGCAGCACGTAAGTCCTACTGCAGGTGGGCTGTGTTAGTAACAGAGAGCACCTGCATATAGTTAATAAGTGCAGAGGAAAGAAAAGAAGAGGGTTGGTTTAGGAGTGAGTGCTGCTACGGTGGTTCATTTAAAAGCAAGCAAACGATGATATTATGTTTTGAGTGTGCACCAGTAGATCAGTAGTTACGCCTGGGCTGTGATTTAGGGTGGAGGTACTACTTTGGGCAGTGTGACCTGCCTGCAAGCAGGGCCAGGGTCTATGGCTGCCTGTGCTGGGAGTGGAGGGATGGTGGTAGTCCTGCAGTCAGGGTGTGTGTCACCTGGAGCTCTGCAGCCCTCTGTCCCCTCTGCCCTGGAGCAACCTGTGAGTGGGGCTCTAGAGGGGTTATGGAGGCCATGCTTGCTTGAGGAGCCAGTCCGGTGGTTCCTACTGGCGTTCTCTCGTTGTGAGCCACCTCCCTGCTGCAGAGCTGAGGTATGTTCATGGGCTCTGCCTTGGGAGTGCTCCCAGCTGGGGCTCCTGGTCATGGTTAGGAGCTGGTCCTGACAGTGAGTCTGTGTGCTCCCCCTGGATGGAGCAGCTGCCTGCAAGGAGATGGGTGTCTCATGTCCTGGCTGTTCAGAGGAGTGGGACAGAACAGCGTGAAGTGGTATGTGCCCTCCCTGTACTCAGGGTGCACGTCATGGGGGCTTTCTGTCCTGCTTGGTGTTATCTTCCCATGAGGGAGGTTCACATTCAAGATTTTAAGCCTACACAGGCTGAGACAGATGGAGGGAGACTGCTGTGCTTTGTAATGTCGAGGCTGGCTGGTGCCCTGGTGTCCCTCAGCCCGGGTCTGGGAGGCTGCAGGCTTAAGCTCCCTGTAAGCAGGAGCAAAGCTTTTTCCTCTGTGGCTGGTCATCCTGTCCTGGGTGCCTGCTGTACCTGCTACAGCACCGTCAGGAATCTGGTAGCCCTGGCTTTGGTCAAGACTGCTGGCCTCCTCCTGCCTAGTGGGCAAGCAACTCTGTGGCAGCTGCTGGTGAGTATAGGAAGTTTAAAGAGCCGACCACATAGATACTGATCTAGACTAGCATTTTAGGAGAGATTTGCTAATGCTGTCTGCAAAAGGCAGTTCTGATGTCATTGAATTAATCTACCTGCAGTGTAACTTTTCTGTTCTTATTGAAGCATATGCTTTTCACTGCTATCAAAGGCCAGTTAGAAGTTACGTGTCTTCTTTAGGAGCTGAGAGTAGAATAGGCTATTAATTTCCTTTTGGGGAAAAGAGCAACTGCAATTGGATTGTCTGAACTGCGAATTTTCCATGAAAGATAGAAGCCTAGCCTACAAGCTATAAAGATCATTAAGCTATTAAAGATCAAGTTCTTGATTTCTGTGGGAACAGAAGAGTGTCAGGCGAATTAGCACTATCGTAAAGAAGCAGATTGCTCATTGAGTAAAGAGGAGCCTTGATACCTCTGCTTCTCTGTAATTCTACATGAAAATCTTTTTTAACCTTGAATTGCTAAGTTCAGCTGAAGGAGACCTGCCTCATATAGTGCAAAGGCATAACTTCAGTGAATGCTCGGCAAAGCTCGGAATTATAGAATCGTAGAATAGTTAAGGTTGGAAAGGACCTCAAGATCATCAAGTTCCAGCCCCCCTGCCATGGGCAGGGATCCCTCACACTGGACCATGTCACCAAGGCTATGTCCAACCTGGCCTTGAACACTGCCAGGGATGGAGCATTCACGACTTCCCTGGGCAACAAATTCCAGTGCCTCACCACCCTTACAGTAAAGAATTTCCTTGTTATATCCAATCTGAACTTCCCCTGTTTAAGTTTGAACCAATTGCCCCTTGTTCTATCACTGCTGTCCCTAATGAAGAGTCAGGGATGGAGCATTCACAACTTCCCTGGCCAACCCATTCCAGTGCCTCACCACCTGCACATTAAAGAATTTCTTCCCCATATCCAATCTAAACTTCCCCTGTTTAAGTCTGAACCCGTTACTCCTTGTCCAATCACTACAGTCCCTAATGAAGAGTCGCTCCCCAGCATCCCTATAGCCCCCCTTCAGATACTGGAGTGCTGCTCTGAGGTCTCCATGCAGCCTTCTCTTCTCCAGGCTGAACAGCCCCAACTTTCTCATCCTATCTTCATACAG
>JAOEHY010003010.1:34747-58272 GCA_025447955.1 Psilopsiagon aurifrons | reverse complement strand
TTTTTTTTTTTTTTTTTTTTTTTTTTTTTTTTTTTTTTTTTTTTTTTTTTTTTTTTTTTTTTTTTTTTTTTTTTTTAGTTTATTTGAAATTGAGAGAAAACTAGACACAGTCAAGAAACTGGTTTCTGGCAGTCAGACAGGGCAGTATGGATACTGCTCCACGTCCACGTAGGCTTCATGTGGCTGGGGGCTGGTTCCAAATCTCACACAACTTGGCAAAACGACTAAGCTTGCTAGAGAAACACATGACCCATTACCTGTGCTAAAAAGGTAGAAGTGAAGAGGAAAACACCCTCCTGGCACCTCTTCCTCCCTTCTGTGGTGTGCTGATGCTGCATCAGCAGGGAATTCAAGACATTTCTGGTGACTTTTCACAGTCATATGCTATGACAGTCAAAACCTACAGATGTGATTAATTTATACAGCCTTCTAGATCCAAGGAGGTGCTAAGAACATCAGAGTGGGGAATCAGCGCAGACAATGCCCCTAGTCCACAGCAGGAGGCATTCAGGATTATGAAGCAGTGGTGGTGAAAATGCTGGGGAGCCTAGACTGGCTGGCATTTTAACTTAGGGGCTAAACATTGAACTTATGGTTAATTGTGATTTTGGTTGTCGCTAGCTATCCATAATGATTTTATATACACACGGTAAGAAATTAGGTACTACAGCTCTAATGCTTGCTGGTCTTTGGCTGCCTATTTTCTCCTAAACTCTGTACAGAATGACCACGTTGCCTACACCCGAAAGCATGGAGGACAATTTATTGTCCATGCCCGACATAGCCACACTGAGGCGCTTCCTTTAGTAAAATAACATAAACCACCTCTTCCCTCACAGAGCTGCAGACTACCTTACTTCTCATTGTTTGCTTTCCAAGGGACCTTCAAAAGGTATTACAGTCAGCCATCAGTAAGCAAAATGGACCTGAATATTTTTAAAAGCTCGTTACACAAATGCATAATGTCACTGCCTTGGACTACAGTCCAAGTCACTCAGGAATGACTTCCACTCGGAAACCCATTTAGCATTAGACGTCAATGAAGAACAGCAGAAGAGAACAGCTGTCAAGAGCCACTTTGGCTTTGTGTTCACAAGAAACGACACACGGATGCGAAGTGAAGCGTCCGGCGCCCGCAGACAGCCGAACGCAGCATCCGGAGGTGCGTGAGCCGGCCCCTCCGCCCCGGGTGTACCCCAGTCCCCTGGACCCGCCGCCTGCCCTCCTCGGGGACGCCGTCTCCGTTCGGCTCCCCGTAGGGCTCCCAGCAGCAGCCGCCGCGGCGGTCACGGGCAGGCGGCAGCGCGTAGGCTGCCCGGAGGAAACGCGCGGTCCATCCCAAGAGGTTCTACTGGCCACTCCCCGCAGCGGCATCCCACAAAGCTACCGGAGGTCCCAGCCCGCTCCCGCCGCTTCCCTCCGCGCTCACGGCGGGCAGCCTCTCCCCAGGGGCCAGTACCACCCGCTCCGCGCCGCCAACCCTCCCCTTCTCCCGCTGTGGTGGGCTGCGGCACGGCCCGGCAGCGCCCCCCGGCGGACTTCGTGGGCCGGGCGGGGCCGCGGGGCGCTGCGGAAGCTGCGGCCGCGACAGCTTCCCTGGAGGGGCGGGGAGGGGAAGGGCGAGGCGCTCGCAGGCGGCGGGGAGCGGAGAGGAGCCGACGGTGTCGGCGGCTGGGAGGCGGTGTCCGCCCCTGAGCGCGGAGAGGACCGCTACCTGTGGCATGGGAGAAGTGAGTATTGTCTTTACTCCGTCTTGTCTCTGGGCTTGTGCCCGAACTTGCTGTCAGCTGCCGCTCGCGGGTCCCTCCGACCCCTCCTAGCCTGGGAGGGCGGCTGGAGCACTGAGTAAAAGTAGGTAATGTGTTCGTTGCATCCCTTCTTTCCATTGATTTTCTCTTCCCCATCGCCGTATGTGTGGCGCCTGATTGGTTTGGTGTGTTTGCTTGGGTTGTTTGGTTTGGTTTGGTTGGTTTGTTTTCTTGCTTTAAAACTGGCATTAGCTGTTGGGGAGCTGCTTTGCTGACAAACCCCAGGTTCTCCTGATATCCAGCTTCTTCAGTTCTCCCCCATACACCCACCCAGGAAAAAAATCTCTCTCCAGGCTGCCTCCGAGGTCCCACTTGGTATCTCTGAGGCAACAAAGCAAACGAGTTCTTAATTTGCTGTGGAGGAGAGTCTGCAGCTGCGGTGGTGGAGCAGGGTGAGATCTAGATGGGGGGATTTTCCTCTGTGCCATCGGGTCTCCTTGGTTGCAAAGCAGGTGTGGCCACATCCGTGGGAAAGATGGAAGAAGCTCACAGGGGAGAGCGCAACAGGAAGAACAGCGTGTGCTCATCTCGGGTAACCTTAGTTCCCAGGTTTTTGTGTAGAAAATGAAAGCATGACATGTTAGTTGTTCTTACGTGCTTGGTTACCGTAATTCTAAACTTGCATCCTGTCTTGTACTCTGTAGAGAGAAGTTATTTGCTTTATCCAGGTTGGTTTGTTGTGACTTTAATACAAAAACCAGTAATTTAGAAAAAGGCGCTTTGTGCTTTCCACGTTGAGTGGTACTGCTTCAACCTCATAAAAACCTTGGTAGGAAAATGAATCATGGGGGCAGTCCTTCCGACAAAATTACGTGGTTGTTTCATGAGAAGTGGGAAGGTTTTAGTCCAGAAAATTTAATTTCATTACACTTTTCCCCTACTAGTGTAAATTCTGATTTTGCGGTTTCACTTGAGGACTCCAATCTATATAATGTTTCGTTGTTACCCAAACATCTTATTGTTTCTGGAGTATATTAAAAAGGCGTCTAGTTTGAGTGGGGTGCAAAAAGCAAAATTAAGTAGTGGAAGGTAAAATTTGTTTTTTGGTTGTTTTTTGTTTTTTTGTTTTTTTCCCAGCTGAACTTGTTTTAGAGCAAATCTCTGTGTGGAAGTTAGCAACAACAAAAAAACAACCCACCCCATGGTAAAAACCTTAGTATTTTATAGGATGAATTACTGTAGTGGCGTATTTAACCGTTCAATGCATGGTACCACAAAAGTATTGAGATGTGAATTTTCATATGGGGTGAAAGTAGTTCTGACGCTGCCCTTTGCCTGTCAATATTGTGTGTGTGCATATGGGGAAATATCTAATAGCTTCTCAGTGGACTGCAAATCTACTTTTTATTAGAATATGATTGGTTCCTGTGTTGTTGTTTGCCAAATGGAACTGTTGCAGGCAGTTACGAAGAACCCAATCTGTGTGTTGGCTCTGATCTCTCTGCAAGAAACACAGTGGCTCCCTGGCCAGTCCTGATGGCAAAGGGTGTGTCAGGATGGGAAGCAGAGCTCTGCTGTGTGCTTCATGCATTGAGAGGCAGGGGCGGCTGGAGGGCTGCACAGGCTGCTGCAAGATATGCCAAGGGCTAGGTTGGCTATTGGCCAGTCCAAGAGGTTTAATGTCATCTTCACCCACACTCCAACCCCATTACCTATCATGGTTAAGGATTCAAGAGGACAGTTTCATCTAGGACCTTGACTTTTATTCATTTCTTACACACACACACACACGCACACACATATTAAATGCTGTGTTTTTAAAGTGGTCTTCTAAAGATTTATTTACCTGAAGTTTATACCAAGACAGATTTGATGAAAATACAAGATTTGCATAAATCTTAGGCATTTGCTGATAGTTTTATAGTATTTGTAAGAGACACAAAAGCAAACATTGCCCCATTCATATTTAAAAAAGTATCCAGTGTTTGCAGCTGAAGCTCAACAGACAGATGGGAAGGAGTGAAGCGGGTTGTTGATGTTTAAACTTAGGCACATTAAAATAAATTCAAAGTCAGATAAGTGGTCTGAGATGTGAACAAATTCCTGGGCTTTTACACAGGTTCTGTTAATCTGAGGTTTTATTACCAGCAGAACAGTTATTGGTATGGACAGGTTTTACCTTCAGTATTTTATTTAAAACTCATTTCTCTTGTTTGAGACAATGATGAAGCTTTGATGCAGTGCTGAAAAGATAAAGATTTTGTTTTTCTTCATGCAAGCAAATCTCATTTATTGTTAATACATATGTATTACTAATAAGCAGTGATAGCATGTAGAAGATTTTCCACCTTATTCAGGTCCAAGAATCAAACTATCCCTGGATCAAATCCTTTAGGCACATATGTCCTCCTTTAATTTTTTTATAAGGATACTAAGTTGGATGCCTTCTGCAGCACATCCTTTGGAACTGTGTGTATGTGTACAGTCCAGAACACATGGAGAGAAAACTGGTGTAATTTAATCTTCAGAAAGATTCTTCCCTCCTGTCAAAATAAATACATCCTCGTCCTGGGCTGAGTTTACAATTTATCAATAGTAATCACAGATGTCATGCTCCTTAGAGAGAGTTGAGTAATTCTCAACATTGAGTGGTTGTGCTGGTTGAAGCTCTTGTGTCCAAAGCCCATTGATCTGTTGCCAAGGAAGTTTTCCCATTGTCTTGTTCTTCTTGTTAAGGTTTTTGTCACTGTTAACTGGTTGTTTTCCAGATAGGAGATAAACTTTCTCACATTTCTAAATACAGGTTGCATTTTCCCATGCAATGTCATAAGTTCAGTATAAATAGGTTTTTTACAGTCTTGGAAGAAATGCAGTAGCAAAGCAGAAGCTTAAAAGAAAAATTAAATTATCCTGCATGCAGTTGTTGCATTCTGGAAAAAGGAAAAAACAAACCCCAGAACGTAATTTGAATATATTTTCACATGTGAACAAGAAGTTTAACAGAGTTATTTCCACAGAAGTTTTGTTAAGTTCTGTGTCAAGTTTGGACTCGTTATTTGAAAGTCACACTATGAAATTTTCTTGCCTTGATTTCAACGAAGTTAAGTGAGGGAAAATAACAACAATGCTCCAGCAAGCCTCTAGGAGCATGCATTTTCATGACAGATATTAAATGGGAGCTCCACCTCCACGTTTAGTTGATCCTCTTGTGTTAGTATGCAGTTGACAAGATTATTAATGTATAGATGCAATTTATTTTTTTCAGCCTGAAATGGTATTTTTCTTAAGTGATGCATTTACATAACCATTATCCAGTGTTATCTTGAACTTTTGGACATGAAATTCTCGTTTAAAAAAGTCGTGTCTTAGGGTGGTCTGAGTAGCCAAAAGACATAAGGTGTCCCTCTGTGCCCTTGCAGTGTTACCTGCTTCTGCAGATGGGCTGGAGCATGTATTCTCTAGTAGTGGTTCCTGCATCTGGAGGCCAGCAGTGCTGGGGTGCTGTATGGGCTGGTACTATGCCCACCATGCTTGCCAGAGTATAGCGAGCTGATGCCATTTGTGCTTGACCTAAAGCAGCAGCAGGCAGGTTGTCTCTAGTTTTTATCCATCTTGTGAGCGCTTCTGAGAGACCACCAAGTCTTCCTTCCTGAGTTCCTGGAAAGAGCTGGGCAAGCCCTTTGCATCTGACTCACTGACTTTGTGTCTGGACTACTATGATTTACTGTAGAGATTATCCTGATATGAAAATGAGTAAACACAGTGAAAAGATACTGTAGAAGAAAGATAACCAAATAACATACGCAGTCTTGAAACTCGCATTGATCTTATTTTAAAGTGCATATAACTTAACAAAACTTTTATAGATACCCATTTGCCTTGCTACAATGTTATTGAAAAGGGGTTTTTTTCTATGTCTTATGTGTACAATTTAAAATACTACTGTGCTCATTAATATATCTCAAAGTTCACTTGAATGTATAATACATGTCTTAGAATATTTACAACATGCCTGAGAAGTGTTTTGCCCAAATATTTTTACCCTGTATAAATAATTTCTAAATCACTGGACAGGCTATTTGCATAAAGGCTGCATGCTCCCCTTCCTACTGCATTTGCTGCATTTCTTTTCATTCTGTTAGTAATTCTTGACTGTTTCATACCTCATTCTTCTTACCATAGCCACCCTTGTGCCTCCCCACTTCCCTGCTGACTTTTATCCTGCTGCTGCCACCCACTGTGGCCATTGCACTCCAGGGCTAGACAGTTGTGCAGCTCTCATGCTGTCAGTTTAACTACATGTGTGGAGGAAATGTTTGATATTTGAAGGGGTAGCAGGCAGGAAGGAACTTTTTGCTTCTGGTACCCAAATGCATAATTAATGAATGTATACTTCTTGGCTATCTGGCTTGATCAGCTAGCACTCAAATTCTTTGTAACAGTGAGAAATGTGCCTCCTGAGCAGCTAGTTAGCCAGTGAGGAAGTGTTTGTTTTGGAGATCTGCCACCTAGTAGGGAATTGAGCTTCTTTGCCCTAAATCTGTCGGTGTCTTCTCTGGTACCTGCTGCTTGGGTGCTTCATGTTTTCTTGTCATTGACATTGTGGTTGGCTAGCAAGTGGTATGGTTTTCTGTGCTTGTTCAGCCCTTCTATCTCGATCCTGATTCTGTCTGGAAACACTTCTCTTGTGGCAAGATTTATATTCAAGCAGAAAACCTCAGAGGAATTGAAATAAAGTGATTTGAAGATACACCATACCTTTAGTTTTGAATATGTATAGACAGATTAATTGGTACAGAGATTGCTACACACTGCGTAGCTACAATATGTTTGAAAAACAAACCTTCTGATTTTCTGCAGGTGTTGCTGGATTTATTTATCTGGCACACAGTTGTTTTAATTTCTTTATTCCTGCCCCAAGGTGGGGAGGGCTGGGGGAAGGAGGGGAGTCATTATTTAGGAGCTGAGATTACTGAATTACTGGGAAGAGTACTTGTAGTCTTGGTTGTCTTTGAATACGTACAGCACAAGTAAGGCAAGTAGAAGGAGAGAGTGGGGCTTTAGAAAGTGTCACAGTGAGATGATGCTTACTGAGGAAAATTGTATGTGGAGGCACTGCTGAGGTAAACATGTCAATAGGAGGAGCAGAGGGAATGGAGGAACTTCATTTTTGGACTCATTTCATGTTAAGGGTGCTGCAGAGACACTGCCTGCCATACCAATCCATCAAAACCTGAAAGATCTTTATTTAAAATAGAGACCTGAGGCTCAGTACAGAGGGAGCTTGTCCAGAGGGAACTGTCCAGGTTCAGTACAGAGGAAGCCCCTTAATGGGTAGGAGAGAGATTTTCATGGTGTAATCTATTTTTTTCTCCTATCCCTGTAAAAATACAATTCCTTTTATGTTACACTGCTTGGGGCTTGGACTCCAGGTTTTATGCAGAGCGGTGGTGGTGATGGGTTGTGTTGAACTTCGGTTGATTTCATGATGTGCCTTGGAGGCCCCTGTCTGCAGTCAGTCGTGTCACTGTTGGATTCAAAATTCTTGATCAAAACAGCCTGTGTTTCTTCTGTAGTCTGTGCATGAGATTTCAGAGGACGTATCTATAGCTAATAGTGGACCATTGTGTTAGAAAATTTTGAGCTATATATTTTATACTACATTTCCAAAGAAAAATACGTTATTTAATTTACATTTAGATTCAATAATAGATCCTGATTCTCAGAAGCTTTTTTTTCTGTTTCCACGCTGGTGTATCTTGAAGAAGGATTTACTATATTTTCCTATATTAAAGAGTGTACAGCTCTTTTTGCAAACAGAGATCTCTACTTACTCTTGTGTTATTAATTTTATTAATAACACGGTCCTCAGTTTTATGTGAGAAAAAGATGTTTCAAAATTAAAATGATGCCTTGAAAAACTTTTGAAGAAAATATAAGTAAAAACAGTGGTAATTGTTATGTTTTTTTACCTCTGTAATCTTAAAGACTCAAGTATGTCCTTCAAGTGATGTATCAATTTGCAGCTTGTCATGGAGAAGATGCGATTTAAAGCTTTCAGGGTGTAGATACTTGTGGTTAATACTTAACGATGTTTCATGTTTAATGATATTTTGTAGCAGTTTCCATGGCTTAGAACAGACTATTTTGTTAATTAGATTAAATAAATTGAATGAAAGGAAAGTCCATTTGTCTGGAGCTCCAAATAGCCATGATCACTTACTTAGTCTTTCTTTCCTTCACTCTCCTTCCGTCTCCCAGTCCCTCGGGGCATATTTTATTTTCATCTTGCTGCATCTTTGTCCTTTCACTGAAGTTAAGCAGAGTTCTTTCCTTCCATGTAGTGGTGATGTACTACTTCACGGATGATGGAAAGGAATAAAATAATGACTTGCAGAGGCTTTGTTGCACTAAGTAAACAGATGGGGTTGGTGATGAGCTACACTTACGAGCAAAAGCATGTGTGTTTAATTTCTAAATAATCACAGTGGTTTTCTAGTTAGGGATAAGACGCATACTATTCTTATAAAAGATGTTCTCCAATATACCTGAGATGGTAATTTAGAGAAGTCCAAAAGCATGAAATAGACTGTGGTGAGGAACTACGAAACTTTCTTGTTTCCAGAAAGTTGATTCAGTTCTTGACAAAACCTTCAGACTCTGATTTTCCAGAAGTTTTATCTGTCGTGAAAAGAGTACAGGAATTATCATAGCCTTGCACTTTTCCGTCTTTCCATTTTGTGGATTCCAGTAGTTTTCCAGAGCCTTTCAGAAATACTGCTTTTCTACATTGCTGTAAATGGTGCATTTCATGTTGCATAATGCTTTACTTTTTGTGGATTTCTTTGAGTTGGACGCAGGGCCAAATGGACCATGGTCCCACAAGATTCAAACAATTGCCTAAGAATGTAAAGGCATGCAGAGGGTGAGAGAGTGTTTCTATTAATTTAAAAAATGGGTTTGATGACTCTAAGATGACAAATTACAGGAATTACTTTAAAATAGGACTGCATGGATATGCTGAACAATTATCATTTTGCTGAGGGACATAGATACAGAATTAGGGTGTTGTGCACTGGAACCGAAGTCCCTCTATCCTAGAAATGAATCTTGAGTTCTTATATTGTAAAGCATTTTTTAGGGTTTTTGTTTTGTGTGAGGATTTGGGGTGGTTTGTGTGTGTGTGTGTGTTGCTGGTTGGTTGATTTTCTACAGCTTCCATGCCACAGCTTTCAGTGCAAGAAAAAAGTACTAAAATTTCAAATTCCTGGGGGAATGATGACTGTTTGGAGTTTGGGTTTAGAGAAGCAGTTGACAGTGTGGCAGCTGAAACACAGAGACAGATGAAGCAGAAGGCAAATAGCATCAAACATAAGCATCAGAACAGCAACTCCCATTCTTTTAAGCAAATGCAAGAATTTCTGGGGCCAAACACAGGTGTATTGTGTGATTAAGAGCACCGATACATTTTTCTGTTTCTCGAGCTTTTACGTTGTTAAAACATTTCTGTTAAAACTAGAATCTGGACAAGGGTATTTGACAAGGATGCTAGTTGCTGCTCCATTTTGTTGTTTACAAGGATTCTAGTTCAGTTCAAATGGAAATAATAAAAGAGAATAATCTTTTTAAGTTTTTCTGTTTATAATCTGCCCCTGGTAAGACAGATTGAGGACAGTGTTCCTTGCATCTTTGGACAAATGTGTCAATGATAGTAGCTTAGTACTTTGTAAGTAATTTAAGAAATGTACATTTGCTTACCAGCAAATGAGCTACTTGCAAAACCTGTAGCCCTTTTTCATGGTTTGCATTATGGTGATGTGTCTCACAGGTATCTTGTAGGGGGGAGATGGGTGTTTAATGATTGAAGAAGTCTCTGATAACCGATTTTCTAAAAGTGGTATTGTTTTAGTGCCATTCTTCTACTTTCTCATGCAGTGTAAATTTTATGGTTCTTTTCCAAATATTGTAACATTCCATTTATACTGGTTCTTTGCTCACTATAAATGTTAGAAAGTTGTGTGTGAATTTGAGGATACTCAAAGGTTTGGGGCTTGGTTTGGTTGGTTGGTTGATTGATTTTCAAGCTTATAGAGCTGTTTTTTGGCTAAGCTATAAAAACACACAAAGAGACAGATGTACACTTGCACCTCTTCTAGAGTTCTAAGAGAAGTAAGGGAGTGAGGGGGAGGGAATGCAGGTACAGACTAATAGGCTATTCCTCTCGCTTGATGAATATGTGATTTAATTATTTATTCCCTCTGTATGACTGGGAAGGAAGGAACAAGGGAGGTTTTGAAGCTCTGTGTCATTCCACAGTGCTGATAAAAGTACAATGGCTCTGGTATGAAGCAGCTGATTTCTTTTTGCCTGAAAAAGAAAATGGTGGTGAATAATGATTTAAAAATAATAATAAAAAATGTATATATTTTTGTAACCAGCTGCTGTACTTTCTGTAGTGCTTTTTTAATTAAAAAAAGTATTTTCTGTAAATGTTTTGCAGTTTCTTTTTACTTGAATTGCTGTTGTGCAGTATAAACTCTGCTTTCTGCCGCAAGGTAGCACTTTGGGGCAAAGACTTCCTAGTTTCTAGGGAGCTATGTACTTCTGTGTGCATAGTAAGAAACACTGTGCCTTCATCAAGGAACAATAGATTAATCCGTATGCACCAAACAATAGATTAGTCCATGTACCATATTAGTTATAACACATTACATATGATGACCCTTTTACCTTACCAGTAATCCTTCACCTGGAATATCGGTTTAGGTTCCTCTAAATAATTTTTTTAAAGGCACTTTGTAATACAGCCTTCATTTCATTTGCAAATCTGAGTAGGAAGAGTTGGGAAAATGTCTGTGCCCTATATGCTTATGCTGTGTGTTTCAATGATCTGCTTGTAGGTTGCCTCTATTCCTCTGGTGCTTTATGCTGCAAAGTAAATGAATAACAGGTGTGATTCCTGGAACTGTTTCTAATGACTCTAGATTTGGTACTGATAACTGTCAGAGAAATCAATTTTAAGGATTTCCTGTGCTGATCATGCTGTGTTAATAAAAGTGGGACTGTGAAGGGCTTCCATGTGTGTGAGGTGGGGCCTGTAATGATCAAAAGGTTATTTGCCTCTCTATATTGGAGACAGGGACGTCTTTCAGGCAGGGATAGGCAGACAGGCCTGTCATCATAGACAGGTGGGGACAGTTTTCACTGGATCAGGTTGCTCAAAGCTCAGCCTGACTTGAACCACAGCAGGTGCCCAGGTGGGCTTGTTCAGAAAGGCTGTGAATTGCTGCGTTTAAGGCAGGGGAAATTGGTGTTTACAATCCTGTAGATGATTCTGTGACTTCTCATAGGTGTTATTGGCAGACACATTTCTATGTGCTTTTACTTCTACCAAGTATAAGGCCCTGATAATACAGTGTGAACTTGGCAGAGATTTTTTTTTTAATGTAGTCGCAGCTGGTACAGTAATTGCAAACATTTTGAAAGTTTCACAGTTTATCAAAACCTAGGTCAATAGAAATGTCAACTTTGGTCTTCTTAGTCTTAATCATGTTTTGGAAAACACGGATGTCTATCATACTAGTACAAGGTGAAAAAGATTATTGCCTTTTGAATTTATTATCTGTTGTCAACAACCAGAAGAGTGGGTTGCTTCAGAATACTACATTTATCTTTGTTTACAGATTATCATGAATAGCTCATAGAGGTTGATACTTTTCTTGCTGATCTTCAAGAATCTTGTATACTTATTTCTCATTGCACGTAGCAGTAACATCCTTTAAACTGGGCTCTGAATCAGATAAATTTGTTGCAGAACGTATTTCCCTGGTTTGATTCTAATATTCTAATAGTAATGTTTCATTAATAACTATCAACATTACAATATTTTTCAACAACCCAACGTGGTATAGTGTTTTACTGCTGTCTGTTACTCATGTATCAGCTGGCAATCGATATCAGTCAGTGCAACCTTGATTTTGAGCCTCTAAATTTGAATATGGAAAGCATAACATTTTCAGTGGAAATAAAATGTGTATGAAATGAAATTACTATTCCAGATTTACATTTCCTTTTCCATTCTGCTGATTTTATTTTGTTTTACAGGATGCTGTTGTATCTGGTTTTTGTCCATCATTTCCCCTGCAGGTGCAAGGGTAGCATTAACTTTAGGGTTTTGGTAACTTCATCTAATCCATTTTTTTGTTACAAAGTAAGTAAATAAGAAAAGTAAATAAAAACATGAGATGTGTTTCCAGCTGTCCTTTGGAGTCTTCAGTGTTGTGGGCTTTGTATGATTTTCTGCAAGTTGAGAAAGGTTTCCTGTTGTATTCTTGCCAACTGCTTGTACTGTCAGACAAATTTTAATGCAGACTTGTCTCACAACATAGACCCAAATAATACACAAAGTCAAGAAGAAAAAGGGATGAGGGAGAACAAATTCTTCAGAAAATATAAAGACTTTTTGTTTCAAGCCCCGAAAAAAACTTCTGTCAAAGCTGCCTTGAAGTTCCATTGTTCTGGTCTATGATCATATGAATGTCTGAAAATGCCTGATGAAGAGTAAGAGAATTAACATTGTTTACAGAAAAGACTCTGGTCATAGGAAAAAGTTCTCTTTTAAAAAGAATTACATCCCAGATCAAAACTGAGCAAAACAGGCAGAGTGTAAGAAATGCAGGGCTTATTTAGATGTAAAGGAGACCTGTGATCTCCTGGAGTAATGGTTAGACTTGATGGCCTTAAAGGTCTTTTCCAGCCTAGTTGATTCTCTGGTTCTGTGATCCTAATTTCACCATGACATTTACTTCATATTCAGGCAACCTTTTTTTCCAAATTTCTTTCACAATCTTTTTTCCCTTTGTCTTTTACTTATGATAGAAATAAATTTGGTAGTGGAATAGGCCTGTCTATTAAGAAGTGTAGGAAAACCGAAGGAAGTGCTTTATATCTCTTTACCTCCACTACTGGCATAATAGTGGAAATAGTTTGGTTAACACTTGGGTTAAAAACAATAATGAAGGGAATTCCTTGGGTTTTTTTGTGTGTGTTTTTTGTTTTTTGGTTTTTTTTTTTTCCTTTTGTTTGTTTGGGTTTTTTTTGTTTGTTTGTTTTTGGTTTGGGCTGGGGTTTTGTTTTGGTTTTGTTTTTTTTTTTGATGATAAATTTTTCATAAGGAAAAAGGCCATCAGTGCTTCCTCTCATTCCATTATGTCCCCTCTAGCTGCTATGCTGTTTGTAATCTGTTACCATGTTCTGCATGTTCCTACATCACCGTTCAGCTAGTGTACCTGTATTTCTTGTATATATATTCTGCTTCAGCCAGAGAGGTTTCTTTGAATCTTTGGCATATTTTATCTGTACACTCCTGGCACCTTGATTGTGGATATTCCATAGCTACAGTGTCGAAGAGAAGGCACAATCTTACTTACAGTGTTTGTATTTAGAGAAAGTACTGGGTTTTGTAAACTCACAGAAATGTGCATAAACGTAAGTGAATGTTCAGTATCACTGTGCTGTATTATGAGTTGCTCAGGACGGCACATGGCAGATGACAGGATTCATTCCGTCATATTCACTGTATTTTTGTTTGTAGACCATACTGCTTTCTGACAATAAAGTTGGAATTGAATGTATCTGTGATTTATATCATCAGTAATAATATGCTGTGGAAAGAGGAGGAAACTGTCTAAATCTGAGTTTGATCAACTGTTGCAGCTTCATATAATATTTTAGTAGAGTCACATGCTGTGTTCAATAGGTTTTGCTTCAAAATACTGATTTAAATTGAAAATAAAAATAAATGTTAACTATCTACACAAATAGTTATTGCATGTATTCCATTTTGTCTTATAATTTAGGCTTTTTAAAAAGTTGCTTGGTGTATAGACCTGCTAATTCCAAGTTGGTAATTAGTTTCCAGGCTTGGTCTGTTGCCTCTCATATGTCAATTCATGTTCCCATACATCTGTAAATACCTTTTTCTTGTTCAACTATGAAAACACTTTAATCTTCTCTATAAAAATTATGTAACAGATTAATTACTAAACTATAACTAAAGCCAGATCGCGATTTCTGCAGAAAAAGCTCGCTACCATTTTTATCTTGGAATGACCTATCTAAATAGATCACCCAGGACTAAATGTCAGATAATGTTCTTTTCAGATGTTACCAATATCCTGGAAGCTTCAAAGCCTAGGTCATGATAAGGCATAAATGTGAATTCAGATATTTTAACTGCGGCCAAAACGAGATCTTTTTTACTAACAGATTAGTAAGCACTCTTGTGTTTGTCTAATATTCTTACTACTTGGCAGTTCTTATACAAACTGCTTTACAAGCTTAGGAAATTAACAATGCTTCAATTTCCTTATGCCATAAATACATCTACTCATGTGTGTTTATTTAAGGTTGCAGTTTATATACACAGATGTTATACTATCTTAGTGGGTGAGGGGAAAGAAAAATGGCAGTCCATGTTGACAACAAAGATTGTAAAGAATGAACTTCTAGCTGGAAGTAGGTTAGCAAGGCTTTGTCATGAGAATTCAATATCTCGTGTGTGTTTGCTTTGGTTGTTATCTCCTCTGACATCACCATCATGGTGTCAAGTATTCTAGCATATTTTTTCCTTTTCCTTCTCATGCTCTCATGTTCAGTGGGAAGAAGATAGTGAGCTTTGCCAATGTGGTTGACAGCCTCAAAATCTCTTGTAGTAGCGCAGCACTTCATTTTAGGCTGTTGAACTGAAAGGAATAATTGGTTATTGAACTCTCATCTCAATTTTAAAGGCTTATTCTGCTTCTGTGGCTTCTTAATGGATGTCATGAGTAAACAGGGTTTTTTTTCTGGTACGTATGAAAGTTCAATAATATACTGGAGGTGCTAAATCCCTTTGAACCTGACAGATGAACCTCTTAAAGAAGAACATTCTGCCACATATCCCCTTGATGATGTATGCTGATGCAGTTTTTCATTTTCAGAATGTTTGCATAAAGGACCAGAATGGATTTGGGAATTTTTTTCCCCATATCACTGTAGTCCAAGCCAGGTTTTACTGATAGCCCCCAGCCTGTATCCATTTGCAGAAGAGCAGCTGAGTCTCACTAGGAAATTAGACAGGCACAAAAAGTAGACTCAGATTACACTAATGAGCCCATTAAAGGAGGCATAGGGAGTCTGTCTGGCCAGAATGAGGAACTGAAAGGGGTCTGGCTATACTTGCTTTACGACTTCTGTAGCCAGTTTTCATCTTCTGTATACTTATGGGGTGGTGTTAGGGAGGTAGTTGCTTTTTTCTCTTCCTCCTTCTCTGATTTATTCTCTTATTTGTAAAAGGAAAAAAAAAAAAATCTTTAGCAACATTTGAGGGAGAAAACATGATGCAGTTGATGTTTACAGGGTACAAAGCTCATGACAAAGCACATTTGATTTCTAAAATCTTTCAAGTGATGTATCTGTACAGTTATGGTCTCTGACAGAGTCCCTGTATATTCTAAGGACTGGAAAACAAAATTTTTTTACTGTTCCAAATACAGAGGAGCATCGGTTTGGGTTCTCCAGTGTGTTATTAACTTGTTTCTTGTTAGGTTTTGTTACATTTTTCTCTGTTGTTTGTTTTATAAAAAAAATTATTGTTCAGGAAGACTTTCCTAATACAAAAAAAAATCTTATTAAACCTTGATTTGGCATAGCTTAAGGAGTATGTTTTCTTTCAGCTCCTAATTCATTTTCATTGTTCAGAAGGAAAGCTTTCAGCTGTGTTTTTGGGGAATCTGTGCTGATTTGACATTATTTGTTGATGTTGCTTTGCCGTGGTGATATGTATTAGTAATGGCCCGAAACTTCAGCAGAAAACCAGAAAGGAGAATTTAGTCACAGTCCAGCAAAAGCCTGCAGCAAATATTCCAGAGCTCTGCCTGGTAGAGCACAGGCTAGACAGCTGGAGGTGCAGGTGGTGCTGAGGGCTAATAGAGAGCTGGTAAAAAAATCCTGGGCTTGGATGGGATGCAAGCTGGGATATGATGGGTGGAGAATTTACTAAGGCACCTGGAGAGATCCTGGAGAGACCTAGTGCAGGGCATGGGGCAGCAGCGTGGAACAGACCCCTTAAACCTACTGAATTCTTACTGTAGATGATATAAGGTAGGTAACCTTAGCCTTATTTTAAACTGGTGTTTGGTCTACCTGACTTCCAAAGGTGCCTCCCAAACTGTATTTTTCTCTGATTTCTGAAATCTTATTTTACGTAATTGCTTATAAATACAACACTGAAACTTTTATCAGAAATTGACCTTTTTTTGTTCCCTGCCTGGAAAAACATAATCCAATGTTCTTTTTTTTAACTTCCTTGGAATCAGTCATAATTCACAATAATGCTTTCTGTATTAATGGAAATTTCATTGATATAAATTTGGTGTTGGTACAGTCAGTCAGAGGGATCCCATTGTCTTTAATCTGTAAGTAGTGGAGGTAAGGAATTCAAGGTAATTTTATTTTAAAATAATACAGTATCATTCTGACAACACTGAGCCATGTATCAGTCTAAAGTCTAAAACATTTATATAGTGAGTGCTACACCTGCGTGAGTTTGAATAAATCACTTGGAGATGTTTCTGCAATGCCTGAGTATTGTGTACAAACTGAGTAATTACATGGAGCATTCTGATGCACATAGCTAAATACATGATATTTTGATTCTGTGCTTGTAAGAACCAAACCAATGAAAAACCTTAAGTGCATGGATGTGTGCAGTTTCTTAGCAGTGCACAGTGCTTATGTACTTTGAAATACTGTGTGCATGTAATTTATTTATTACTGAATTAATAGTTCATTATTGCTAAATTATGAGGTCTGAACAAATTGTGGAGCAGTTCTGATTTGCTGCTGAGGCAGTCTCTCTGGATAGTAAATGAACTTTGAGGGGATATATTTTAATGAATCAGCAATAGATTCACTGTGAAAATTCTAGCGCCTGGAATAAGAAGGCAAAAGAAACTCTCAATTGCTTTCCTTCCTCCCAATTGTGAATCCTTTAACTTGCATTGAAAATATCTTTAAAAGGAGGGTTGTTTCTTTTTATGAGAGAACTGAATCTGAAGCTGATGTTGGGTTGTATGATTTTTTTCTAGCAAAAGCTTAGCATAAGTTACTTCTTCAGTAAATGTTTTGTATCTTTTGTAGCTATGACTGATTTCAAGAATTTTACTCCTTCCTAAAAACCCAATAAATTTCACAAAATTCTGGGAGTTGTCTTCAAAAAACCCAAGGTTCATCTCGATGTATCCTAGTAACTACTGACAACAGTTCTGCCACATGTGGGGGTTCCCCCAGGCACCGATGTAGAGGCTCAGCCATATGCCTTCAAGAGTTCTTTCGAATAACACCCTTAAGGGAATAAGTAATTTCTGTGAGGTATTTATCTTCCATTCCAGCTCTTTCTCTGTAATGTCTTGTTTATCTAATGCTTGGTAAGAATTCAGGGCAAATAATATCCTTAAATGGGAAGTTATAAAACTTATGAAATAATAATTGTTTGGAGGTAGAGATCATTATATCTGGTGTTTCAGATACTGCTGGGTTTTTATGAGACCAGAAAATTCTTACTTGTAGCAAGGTATAGAAATTGCTATATGCAAGAAGAAATGCATGTTCTTTTTGTCTAAGCTCTTGAAAATAATCCAGTTGCTGTTGTTAGTAGGTACACTTCCCTAGAGTTACAGCTCTCAGTGAAGTAATGTTTCAGGATTTCTTTGGTTTGATTGACTGGTTGTCTTTGGTTGCAGTATAAAAATGGCCTTCTTGTGTGACTTTGTTAAAGGTGGTAATTTACTCTAAGGTTGATTGATCCACAGAGGTTTCTGATGTTGTTTTTTCCAGACACCTTGGGGAAGAGCTGACTTATTCATTACTGTTTCAGTCTTAAACAGTGTTTTCAGTCCTTTGCTATTATTCACAGCCCTGAGGTTTTTCTGGGAGATGTAACTGAAACTTTCTCCTATAGTGCAGTGCTGGTGATGGGACTGGTAGAGAGGCTGTGGGGTTTTCTTATTTTTCTTTGGATTTCATTTTACAAAACAGTAGTGAGAAAGGTCTCTGACAACACTGCAGTTTACACATGAACTTAAAATTGTTGTAGATTTTGACCTCAACACGAATGTATTCAACATAGAGAAGTTTCATATCTGTGGTAAGGCTTCTCACAACAGAATGTAGATGTTAGGCCAAATGTTATGTATCTTATCTCCATGTCCATTTTATTTTGCAAGAAGTTTGCATTTTATGCATGGAAAAATGCCTGTGCTTTTCATTAATGATGCCCTTCTCCAAGCATGTCTCTTAAAATGTATTATCCTGGTTTTATACACAACTGGAATACAAAGCAAATTCACTTCTTGTGAAAGTGATCATTCTCCTATTAATTGAGAAAAAAATGTTGCTTATTGTCTCCAAGTTTTATAGTTTCCAAATGTTAATTTCTTAGTAAACATTTGCTTGATAATAAAGGCAGTTTAGGAGACCTTAACCACTTTAAATGTGATTGAGAGATTGTTTGGGGTTTTTTTTAAATCTCCTTCATATGTTAATGGAAGTTGAGAGTGCCTTTGGATAAAACTAATTTAACATTACTCATGTAATGTGATGCTGTATACAATTATGCTTATTCTTCTGCTGTGTGAGAAAGCAGAACAGCGGAGTGCCTTCCAATAAATGATGCATTACCCATGAAGAATCTACATAATCAGTTTAAGATATTCTGTAAAAAGGGTTGGCGCCTACATGTACACCAAACAAGAATTGTTAAAAACTTGGATTCTTAAAAAAATCTGGGTCTTAATTTTGTTGTAATGTAGCTGTTGACTTTCAACTTGTGAACTTGAAAGAAACATTTTTCTAATTTCTAATATTGCAATTTATGGATTTCTTTGTATATGTATGTACATATCAAGGTCTTACTCTGTGCACCTGAGTCCTGCCAAAGACCACACAGCTTTATCACGATCCCTTTCGGAAAAACAAATCAAGAACAACAAAACCCCCAACAAAACAAAAGAAACCCCCAACTAACCAACCAAAAAAAGAGAACAACCCCAGACCAAAAAACCCAACCCAAACAAAAAAACCCCGAGATTTATTTATTTATTTCTGCTTCACAAAACCCGAAGGTTAGTCCTTGAAAAATATTACTTTTAAACAGAAGAATTATGTTTGTTTGGGTTTTTACTCTTTTTAAAAATTGCATTGTCTAAGAAAATGGGAAGCGAGCATATGTGCTAGTCATAAAGCCGTAACTGCAGTCACTAAGAATTTTGTAAATGTCTGGGTTTTGTATAGGCAGAACATTCTAAAGCAACACTTCTGTCTATTGTGACAATTTTCTTCTTCACAATTTTATTTCAAGCTGGCATTTCTTTTTCAGCTGGCATTCATTCAGTGAAGGTAAAATTTGAGCCAGAGTGCTTCTGAAAATTTAATCTAGAAGTACTGTAGTAATTTCCTCTTTTCTGAAGGCATTTATTGACTTCTTGGAATCACTGCAGCAAATCTGTAATGTGAGAGGAATCTTAACTGAAACGTAACTTGCAGTGTTGTCATGGCCATTCTTGTTTTACTTGTACCTTTGAAGTCTTATTCTGTGAGGCCAGTTCTGAAAGATATTTTAAAAATTATAATTTATTGGAATTTTGTATGTTTTAGAAATATTTTTATTTCTTCCATTAAATTTGACTGCTTCGGGAAATAGATACTGTCCTGGAGAACTGTTTACCTGTTGTTCCCAGTTTTCACTAGCTACTTCTATTTCAAAAACTTCCAGTCTTTAAATGCTACATGGTTCAGTCCATAGGATTCCTGGATAAAACACATTTTGTATCATCATTTAGAGAATCTAGTGTTATACCTTTAAGAGTTGATATAGCTAAAGTGGGTTTAAGTGGTGTATTCCATTTTGTAGCTGAACACAATTATTGGGTAATTAGTACTCTATATGAAGAAAATAAATTTATCCTGTCTGATGGGTAGACTTTCCTCTGTTTTAGCTAATGACTACAAGGAAACTAAACACTGTGCAAGTACTGTGATTACTTGAAAATACATAGAGTATTGTTTCATAGCTTTATCTCCAAGCAATTACAGTATTGTCATGGTTCAAGCCTGGTCAGCCACGCAGTCGCCCTCCCACTCTCTCCCCCTTGCCCCTCCACCTGCTCCGGGTGGGATGGGAATGAGGATCAAAAGAATGCATCTCACACGGGCAAGAATGCATCTCCCATGAGACAAGAACAGTCCAGCAACCAAGGCACAACACAAAACCACTACTGTCACCACCACCAATGATAAGGGAAGCAACAAGGGAAATAAACAGAACTGCCCACTGCCTGCTGACTGTCACCCACCTCAGCCGAGCAGTGATCTAACCCTTCTGGGTTACTGCTGCCATTTTACATCCTGGGCATGATGTGCTGTGGTATGGAATACCTCTTTGGCTAGTTTGGGTCGGGTGACCTGTCCCTGCTTCCTCCTGGCTTCCCCTCCTCCCTGGCAGAACATGAGACTCAGCCCTTGATCAGACTAAACATTACTGAGCAGCAACTGAAAACACTGGTGTTATCAATGCTGTTCCCAGGCTGAAAGTCAAAAAAACAGTGCTGCAGCAGCTACTAAGGTGAAAAAGGAGTGCTAAGTGCTACTGCTGAAGCCAGGACAAGTATGTTTTTATGTTGTATCCATAGAGATACCTAATTTTTCTATTTCTCTTTTATGCATTGAAGTAAGAGTTATGTGCATGCTTACGTAAATCCACAGATAGAAATAGTATTTAAAAGCTTTGACAGTTGTCTTTGCTATGACTTTATACAGAAGAATTATCCAAAGTTCTAAAGGTTATATATGTTATAAAGGTAATTAACTTAATGTCATCATCTTTGCTGTCATAAGAGAAGTGTATTGGAGCAGAGGTCACCCCGCACACATTATCAGTGTTTTGCGTTGGAAACTACATAAAGTCTTATTTTGCAGTAAACTGTTTTAATGGCATAGAAATACATCAACAAATTGGAGGAGGAATCTGGAGAACTGAGGAGAAAAAAAAAAAAAAAAGCCAAGACATTGATGATGAAACCATGCAAGACCAAACAGCAGGATTTACAAAAGCAACTATATCCCACAAAGTAACATAAACACTAAAATGAGTAAAAACAAGTTTCAGAGACTGGCATAATTTGTCTCAAAGAAAAGGTTCACTGAATTCATATCACCAGAGGAAAAGTTGAGATGAGAATTTTTACTGTAAGTACATGAAAGGAGGAAACGTCAGTGGCTGACATGCTATCAAAGAGAAAAATAGCCTCAGTGTAGGGGCAAATCTGATACAAACTTGCCTTTAGATTGTGAAAGGAATTAACAGTTTGGGAAAGCTTTAAATTAGGATTTGCCTGCATGACTTATTCAGACCTAAGTAGAGGCAAAGTCTTGAAATTTTGAGAAGTATTTCTGTGGCCTGGAAAAATTTTATAGAAGTCATTCTGTGACATGTGAATGATGGAAATATACTTATAAATGATGGAAATATCATACAATAAAAATACGCATGTCACTTTTCTGACAATGTTAATTGTGTTTTTCACTGGTTTTCATTGCACTGTCAACAATAAAAATCTTCTATGTATTTCCTCTGTGTTGGCTCTATTCGAGATTTTCTGTTTGATACATTAGAGATTGGATTGCTTGTTTGTGAAGACTGAATTTCCTGGATCTGCACTTGATGAATAAAGGAGGCAGATCAGTTTGCCTAAGTGGTTGCATATTCCAAAACCTGTAGAGAAAGAAGCAACTTCTAAATGAAGGACATGGTGAAAACTTGTTTAAAATGAGTTGTCCCGCTTAGTACTGTTGTATTGCCACAGTCTCCTGCCAAGAATTATCAGGGGTGAAATGTACCATAGGTCTGATTTATTCAGTCTCAGAGCAATTAATAATTCAGGAATGTTTTAGTTCTTCTTGATGTTTAGCATTGTGTGTAGACAAATAGTGTATGTACTGTTAGCATCTACACAGGAAATTACTTGAGAGGAGAAGGAAGAATATTAGATTTTTAGTTGTTGATTAGAGCAGATGCTTTCTAGATTGATCCATTTACCTAAGAACTTTCTGGATTTGTATTATAACCTGCTGCTTGTTTTGCAGTCAATCACAGAATAGTAACATTGAAGTAGCAGGGCTAAAACCAGCTTATTTTCTGTAGGAGCTCTAACAGTCTGATGGCTGCATCATTGAGTAATGACTACATAGCAGTTAATAATGTGAATCTTAATTTATTTAGTAAAATTCAATATCCTTGGCAAAAAAAAAGCCATATCCTTTAAATACAGATGTGCAGAAGGGTGAGCATAGGCAAGAAAATATGCGTAGGCTTGCTTATGACTCATCAGATTTGATCATTTGCCTAATTGAATTTTACTATACATCTTCACCTACCTGTCATTGTAATAGCTTCTTATTTTTAATTATTTTTTGTACATGTAAGACATGGTTATTTGGACTTAATAATTTCACCTGGCTTCTTTAAGATGCTGGAAACTTTATTCAGGTTGTTCAGTAAGACTATGAAATATACCGTAGTACAGAGAACATTGAAAATAATGTTGTAAAAAATCATTGTTATGCTGTGGAATATATGGAAGCAAGAGCAGGTATGTTATTTCTAACTCTGAAGAACTTGAAGATAAATACATGATGTCTGTATGGAAAACGCATTTCCTCAGTACTGAGAGTTTGTTGCTGTGTCTAAGCTTTAGTCTAAGCTTGACCATTATTTCTGTAAATGTTAAAATGAACGTTTTATTGATTCCTTTAGAAAACATAAACAATGTGTTCAAGCTTTTTTAGCCAAGTGGAGTCAAGCTCAAAACCTCGAACTTCTGCCTGTAAAATAGTACAGGACTAGATCTAATACAAGGTGGTAGTGAATGTTTTGGAGCAGCAATCTATTTACATGTCAAGTGTAGAAAATGGAGTAATGTGAGAAACATTGTTTCTAAAATGACATAAATATGACCCTGGTGCTTTTTCTTTGAATAGATATTAAAATTATATTTTAAAAGATAATTCAGAAAATAATAGTTCTCATTCTGCCATGTTCCATAAAAGTATATTAATGTTTCCATTTGTATTGTGGTTTTATTGGCTTGTTCCTGGATCCAGGACTTTCCTTCTAGTGCTGTACTACTGGGTAGTCTGTGGTATCCACCGGTTTGCCTGTAATCTTTCATTTATAAAGTTGCTTTTTGCGTCCTGCTTGATGGAGAGAGTCTCCATTCAGGCATATGTGCACAACATAGCTATGTTGGATTAGAAGCCTATTTCTTATTAGTAAACTGAGAAAATGGGGGGTGTTATGTGTTTATTTTGGTTTGCTTTTTCTTTTTTTTTTTTTTACTATTCGTGGATTTTTTTAATGTTGGGTTTTGGGGGGGGGATGGAAGCTTTTAGAGGGATCTCTATGGGGTTTTCATGGGTAGAGGAAATATCTTCTTTTTTTTTTTTTTTCACCTGTTTTCTTACTTGGACAAACTGATTTTGATGAAGTAATGCTTTAAGTAGCATTAGTTTGCTCCACAATGCTACAAAGTGTATGTATTTGCAGTACTTTAAAAAAATGCATAACAAGAAATTATGGTCAATGAAGTGTAACACGAAATGTGTTTATGTCATGGGTTCAGCAGTAGCAGTCATTTTTCTCCTTCTTAGTAGTTGGTGCAGCACTGTGTTTTTAACTTGTGG
>JAOEHY010003010.1:20748-34647 GCA_025447955.1 Psilopsiagon aurifrons | reverse complement strand
CTCCAGGAGCAGAGGGAAGAAGAAGGGGGAAGTGAGTGAACAAACTGCGTGGCTGATTTATGGCTTAAACCACGACAGTTTAATAGGTATGTTTTTTTTCCTATGCATAGATTGTTATTAGGCTGCTAGGCTAAATTGTTAATAGAAGAGATTCATGTTATTTATTGGAAAAGAATGCTTTTCTGGTTTATGTTGACGCTGGGCTATGTGCTGCAGTCATTGTCTGTGGTGTCTCTAGAGAGAAATGCTGGAGTTCATTTCAGCCCTAAGGATATCACTTAAGCCTTACTGAATAAGCCAGTGGAATATGAGCATGCAGGCAGAAAGATTGGTTTTCAATCTGATAACGTCTGTAACAACTCAAACTGCCATAAGGCCATAGTGGTATTTGGTAAAGTGAACCGTCATGAACTTTTAGTTTTACATATTACAGGCTTATGAAGAGTAAATTTAGCCTAAATGCAGAGGCAGACATAACAGTTAGTGACATTTTTCAAGTACATCTTTGGTAAGTTGTTTCTGCACGCATGGTATTAATCACCTTCTGAGTCATAAGGTTGACTAGACAACTGTTTTTAAAGTTTTGCAATTTCTTTCTCAAAGTGATGGGAGCGTCCTCCAAAAGACTAGCTGAATGTTATGGCATGTGTTTGTCTTATTCTCTGAGCGTGTCTCCCCTTTCTTTTTGTTGATATGATTGGGTTTGCATGTTTTGTTTCTGAAGATAGTCATCAAAACATGAAGTTGCGTAAGTTTTTCTTAAACTACTAGATAGGCCCCTACTTGTTGGTAGTCATGGTGGACTGCTCAGTGGTGTGTAGGTGTGCTGAAAAATCAGTATCATATTTAGCTTATGAAGGGCAGCCCCTTTTTTATTTGGTTTTAAGATAGAAGTAGTTCTAACGGCTGTAGATCTTGCTCTCTTCACACTCTGAAAAGAGTTTGTGCCACTATCTAACCGTTTTAAGTAATAACTGTGTGTAGACTGATTACATATAGCTGCACATATTAACTGTAGTTTTGTCACTCAATACAGAACTGTACAAAACTGTAGTTTTGTCACTCAATACAGAAAATAAAATTTTATATAAGTGCAGTCCAGAATCTGTTACATCGCATACAGTAATGGCTAATATACCATATAGGAAAGTTTTCTAGGGGAAAACCTACTATTTAACTTTACACTGCTACCACTTGGCATAGGAAAAAGCTTCTGCTAATAGGAACTTTCCTTGGCTTTAAAAAAAATTCAAATGGACATGGGTGCTCGCGCTAAGGAAAACCTTGTGAGTTTTCGGCTTGTGCTGAGGAGGGCAGAATTGGACACAGTACTCCAGATGTGGCCTTGGCAAGGCAGAGTATAGGGGAAGGATCGCCTCCCTTGACCTGCTGGTCACACCCTTCCTCATGCACCCCAGGATACTATTGGCCCGTATGCCCTCAAGGACACACTGCTGGCTCGTAATCCACTTGTCAGCCACCACTACTCCATCTCGTCTCTTTACTGGGTTGTGCACGGATGCTTTTTTTATGTCTTTTTATAATGATAAAGAGTATTTGCTGAGAAAACAGAAGCTGGTTTAGCTCAGCTGAAAAAGCAGGGTTTTGAAGCATGTGCATACCCTTTACTGGCTGATTTTGAGGAAGCAATGGCTTGTGTAACAACAGGTTGCATGTCCATGAGAATTTAGCTTCTGCTAGAAAATTGTTAAAAAATGAATCTTCCTCATCTGATAAAAAGTTGACCTAAAAGTGTTTCTGTATTTGGTGTCTGTGGCACCTGTTTTGAGGAGGGCTGCAGAGGCGGCCTGGTCCATTTCTGCACGGCTCTAGTGGACCCATCCTAGAGCATAGCTGAGCCCCTCAGCCAGAATGGTGGCACCTGTATGAAAACACACCGAAAAAAGGCAAAATGCCACATGCCAACGTGAGGAAAAAAGTGTGAGAAGCAGCTCTGTGAACACCCAGGTCACTGGAGGAAGAGAAGGAAGAGGAGGATGGGGTCCAGGCACTGGAGGAGAGATTCCTCAGAAGCCTGTGGGAGAGGCCATGGTGCAGCAAGTATTTTCCTGCAGCCCATGGAGGAGTATACCAGAGCAGGTGTCTGCTTGGCAGCCTGTGGAGGACACCACTCCAGAGCAGGTGGGTATTTGTTGAAGGAACTGTGGCATATGGATTACTCACACTGGAGCAGACATCCCTTGAAGCCCTGCAGCCTGTAGGAAAGACCCATGCTAGAGCAGGGAAAAAATGTAAGGACGAAGAGGTGGCAGAGCGGAACTGCAGTGGTGTGACACCAGCCACCGCATTCCCTGAAACACAGCACTACATAGCTGTGTTAACACCTTTCTTTTTCAAGTAAGGTGTGTTTTAACTTGAGGCTTTGGCTTGGTAAAGCAGGACTTGTTTTTCCTTTTGTCTTGGGAGGTTTATATTAACATGAGTTGACAAACTGTGCTAATTTTCCTGTCTCTCCATGCACCCCTTTTGTTTTTTTCTTTACACCATAATTTGCATCTGTTCTCCATGTCATTACTGGTACCTAATTTTCTGTGTTGTATCTGACAATTAATTCTCATACTTTCTGCTACAGGGCTTTAGAATTAGAAAAAGAGGCAAATAATGACTGTGCCAGAAGCTTTTATTTGGGTATTTTCATTGCTGTTGCCCTCTATTCTCTGTTTCTTCTTTTTTTTTTCTTTTTTCTCATGTTCTCCTAGGATCTTCTTGTTCAAGAGCTGAAGAGCATTTAAAGTTTACAGAATGAAAAGATGGCACAGGCAATGCTGGTACCGCCAGGATCTGACAGCTTCTTCTGTTTCACCAAAGAATCTCTTGCAGCTATTGAGAAACGTATTGCTGATGAAAAGACTCGTGACAAAGACGAGCATAAAGATGATGGTGGTCATGAGGAAGATCACCCAAAGCCAAGTCCTGACTTAGAGGCAGGAAAGACACTGCCATTTATTTATGGTGATATTCCTCCAGGAATGGTGTCTGTGCCCCTGGAGGACCTGGATCCCTATTATATCAATAAAAAAGTGAGTATTTTATATGAAGAGTGTAATTAGAACAGTCCTGTTGAACTATAAAGTGATAAATGCTTTGGTGTGGAGGTAGTCAGAAGCCCTGGTTGAAAGTATTATTCAGCATGTGATATCATATTAATTACTTTGAATACACTAAATATGACTGTAACTCTTCTGCTTAATAAGCTTTTCTTTTAATGTCTAAGGTTTCCTTATGATTATAGTTTGAGTTAGTGGATTTGCATTAGATGTTCTAAATCTCTTCAAATCTGATTGAATGCAGATGCATTTGAAAACTTCCTCTCTGTCTGCCTACTCTGTTCTTGGGGTTTCTAGGAAACATAGACACTACCTGAGATCTATTTCAGTAAGATAGTCTTTGGAAAAAGTGCTCATTCAGTCATCTGTCAAACTTTCCTTGAATCTCATAGAGATATTTGTTTTATAAAAAGTTAACTGTTAAACTCTGTCTAGGGAGGGACATAAGTAAAAAGAATAAATATTGTCATCACATATATGCCAGCTTCATATGATGTGACTTAAGTTGATTGGTAAGAGTTTGTGTCGCAGATTTGTTTTCCTATCATTTGCTTCAGGGCCACTGCAACTGTTTGGAGTGTCATGGGGAAGATTTGATTTTTCTGGCCAGTTACGTTTTTCTTGAAGGTTTTTAATACCAATTCCCCTGCAAGTAATTGCTCCCTGGACTGCCCTGTGAGGAACATGAAGACAGTAAACTAGGAGGATAATTTGAGGTCATATGACCTCAATGATAATATGTCACAGAGCAAGGAGGTTCTTCAAAGTTGCTGCATCATTCCTCTTAGAATGACTTTATGTCTGCGTGGATGAGAAGTTTTCCCAGAAACTTCATGTAAATGGTGTGGTTTTGTTTAATGTAAAAGGGGATTTGTGGCTCAGTATCATCAAAACAGCAAAACAGTATAAAAATAACATGCATGCAAGTAGCCCCACACTCATTTCTCACACGGGACTGATTGTAAGGACTAAAACTGCATACTTCGTGTTTTAATATTTGGTCTATGTTACAGGCCCAATATAGACCTGAAGACAAAATCTAAACTTACATAGATACGTACTGCAATGTGACTCAGTTTCTTTTGTAGATAAAATGAAAACAAAAGGAGAAAAGAGCAAGGGTAGTGACTTTGGCAAGTGCAGATGAAGAAAATATGTTTCCATGTAGGCAGAAGTGGAATATAAGCAGTGAGTGATTATTTTATTATGTAAATCAATAAAATACTTGCTGAATTAGAAACAGGACAGGTTCTTGAAATCAAGTGCTAGATAATCAACAGATGAGCAACTTGCATGCCAGTGACCAAAGAGCTAAATTACCTCTCTGTAAGAAGCAGCTAAGTTAAGCAGTGGGGTTTTTGTACAGCATGTTGAAGACTGATAATCAGGTGTAGTTTTTTTTTAGTTTAGGTTTTGCTGTTGCAACTTCATGAACGCTACTGTTAAATAATCTATTTCTTTTGCAATAGAATATCATTACAAAACAGAAAGATTCAATGTCACTACCTTTATATTTCCAGATATTAGCCTTCGGGGAGAATAATCATAGGAAACAGATTGAATTAAAATTTAATTAAAGAACATTTTCATTTTGACTCATAGTCAAAATAAAAAAAAATGGTTGCATAAATGGTACAAGTGATAATTGTACATGCAGTTAAGGCAGTAAAGCCTTTGAAAGCCAAGGATGTCTCACCTCAGAAGCAGTTTCAAAGGACTGAAATAGTTGCTTGGAAGTGTTCAGAAAGGTTGGTTAGGTGCTTTGTTTTGCATTGCCAACTTTGAACTGAAGTGCAGGTATTATACCTGGATTAATTTTAAATGTTAAAAATTACAGATTTTTAATGTAATTGCATAATCATGGAAAAAGCTGAAATGCAGATTTTGTTTAAAAGCACAGAGGATGTATGGTGTTGATTTTTTGAAAATTTAGACTGGTATTTGCTTGTAAGACTCTACTGATGTGTAAGTGCAGCCTCTATAGAAAAGTTGTGAACAGGTGTCCTTAATTTCCTATTTCCTGTCTCCTCTTTTTTTCTGTTTGTTTTTGTTTGTTTGTTTGGGTTTTTTTACAAGACTTTTATAGTATTGAATAAAGGGAAGACAATCTTCAGGTTCAGTGCCACACCTGCATTGTACCTTTTATCTCCTTTCAATATTGTTAGAAGAATAGCTATTAAGATTTTGGTTCATTCATATCCTTTTCAAGTGGTTTGTTAAAAATTATTACTAGTCTTTTTTAATCTTTAATTCTTTCTTTCAAAATCAGAGCCAAGATTTGCCTCTTTAGCTTTCTAGTTAAATTCAGAGGAAGATACACAGCATGTATGCCTAGATTACAGAGTTAGCATAGCCATCATTATTGTGAAACATCTTTGCATTTTTGATGACATTATTTGCATCATTATTTGCACCGTTATTTGCATTATTGATGACAAGAGTATGTTCCTTAACTATAGTCAACATTGTTCAACATGCTTATTATGCTCACTATTTTGACCAACTGTGTTTTTATGACATGGAGTAACCTTCCAGAATGGACAAAGAATGTAGAGTAAGTATATTTAAATCAGCTAGTAATTTTTTAAGTGGTTTAAAAATGAAAAGTTAAATTAAGAGCTAGGCCATATAGTTTTGCTTACCCTCGTGTGTTATACCAGTATTCTCCTTCTTCTAGCCTGAGTTTGATCCTAGCTGCTACTCAAAGCAGCATAGACCTGCAAGGTCAAAGGTCAAGGAAGAAAGCAGGCTGTGATATTGTTAATCTTTTCCTCTGAACAATACTCTGACTAATACTCTTGTACAAGGTGTTTGTACAACTAATGTGTTTATGCATTCTCCTTCTTGAGCTGTTCCTTCTGAATTTATATATATATATATATATACACACACAGACACATATATATATGTAAAAAAAATAAAAAAGACATTCTGCCTGAAACTACTGCTTTTCATTGTGGAAGATGCTTTCTAAGGCCCTTTAAGGTGATTTCATTTTGTATAACAAAATCTAAAAAGGGGATGCACACACCCTTATTAAAGAAAATACCTCTGCTGAGGATTATTATTTGACATTCTCGAATTTACCTGGTCAGCCATCAAGTGCTAGAAAACCCTAGGTTTCATTTACCTATGGATTTTATTTCTGACATGGCAACCATGCTGAAATTTTTATTTGAGAAAAATAGTTTCATGTTAGTCATGATTATTATTAGTTATGCTGAAATTTGAAAATCTTGTATTCCAGGAACTGGAAAAATGTATCAGATAAAATAAGTAATCAGTCCAATTATTTTGTAGAACAGTGGTTGGAAAACAGGCTCAGTTTATGTGTGTTTGTAGTTGCTGTTACATTATGTGTACCAGTCACTGGGTCCAAGTGTTTTTCCATTATGCCTGTGGTGTTGTATCACTGAATGGCAATCTTAAACTTTTGCTTGGATGTTTTCTCATAGATACACTTTCACTGGAATTTATACTTTTGAGTTTCTGGTAAAAATCCTTGCAAGAGGCTTCTGTATAAATGATTTTACTTGCCTTCGTGACCCCTGGAACTGGCTTGATTTTGTTGTCATTTCCTTTGCGTAAGTATGTATTTTTCTAAAGTAAAATATCAGACAATTTTTTTTCTTTCTTTTTTTTTTTTTTTTTTAATAATATGAAACAGACACTGGAAAAAAGAAACCCTGAAATTCAGTCAAGTTTTAGTTATTTTTAACTTGCACATCAGTACTCATTTATGTTATTGTGTTCTTTATTCAGAGGTGTTCATTCAGGGCCAAGCAAGTGAACATGTAAACATGAAAGTTATTCTGCTATAGCTAATAAATTTAATCTGTTATTTACAGGTTGGCAACACCATGTGAGATTCTCTGTTCCTTTCCAGTTCCAGAGAGTGACTTGAAGTCTTTGGATGTTATTGCATTTCATCTTTATTTTTTCTTAGCTGGTAAGTGGTATGATTTTAGTTCCTTGTATTTATATTTGTACTTGGTTAGGTAGTGCTGAATTTAATGGCATGCATCAACTGCTTCTTTCAAATAATCTAATTTTTAAAGCTGAATTAAAAAAAAGAGCTTGAAATATGAAGCATTAAACTACAACCATATAAGAAAGCCTACCTTTAAATACCATTTTCCAAGTGGGATTTATAAACAGAACTGCTTAATAAGTGGCATATAATCATTAAAAAAAAAAAAAAAAAAAGAAGGAAAAGAAAAAAAGGAGGTGCAGAAATACAGTAACCAACTTCTGGTGACAAAACAGTATGATTTGAATGAAGACTAGTTTGAACATATCAGTAACTATTTTTTTTTGAATGATGAAGAATTTTTTTCTGCTGACTAGAAAAAATATTCTTGGATCCAACATTAAAGAAAATATTTTATTTATGTCTATGCAGCCTTGAAATTCTTCATCTTAAAACCACACTGAATCTACAGAAAAACATTAAAAATTAAATTACCTTTAGGAAAGGCTGTTTTCTAAACCTTCAGTGTCCAAAACTCTACTATTCCAGAGTAAGGTAATATTTTCTTAGAACTGTAATGCTGATACCTTTATATCAGGCTTTTACTTTCTACAGTGAACACTTTCTGGGATATTTATTCTAGTAAATAGCTATTGATACTTGGTGTTATTTTTATTAGGCGAGTGTCATTAAAAGGACAGAGAGAAAGTTTAACACACTTATTATTAGTAATTCTAGCTGCTGCTGAGCACCAAGCAAAATTTTATTAAAGGTGTCTGCTGGATGGCACTGCTAGTTTACTGTTTGTTGAACAAAAGCCTCTTTTAATAATTCATATAACAGAAATAAAACACATGTACCCAGTTGTGGCATACTCATGGAAATTTAGCATAAATCCATACAACAGTGCTACCTGTCAGCTCAACTTTTATTTAATGTTTGGTATATACAACATCTTGGAGTGCTTAAATTCAAAACAGACAGTTCTCCTCATGTAGTATTCTGTAAAACAATGTTAAAATCCAACCCTTGTGAATAGATTATGCTTCTTACTTTTCACAGGAAGGGCTGAATATACAGACAGGTTATCCAGGCTTACACAGGGGCTGGATAGAGCAGGGTAGAACTGAAAAAGTCTTGAAGTCTGCTCTGCAATTCAGCAACCTTTTTTCATCACATATTCTTGTTTCAGATGGTGTTTTAATGACAGTGAATCTAGGACGCAGGGGTAACCTAAACCCTAGGACAACTAAAAAATGTTATTTTCTTTTTTCTTGGTGATAATAACAGAATGTGCATTGCCTTTTAGTGAACCATAAATTATCAGAATTCAATGTGAAAAATAGCATCCATATTTCCTGAAAGAAAACTGAAAGCTATGAAAGGAAATCACTAAGAAACAAACAAAATCTGAGAAACTTCTCTGTGGCCTTCAGAAGTATTTACATGAAAGATAATGGGATGCACCCATTTATACTACCTTAAGTGAAACTTTGAATATTATGTAGTGTGTAGTATGTAACAGCCCTGTACCAGAATTATGGAATCATAAATGGTTAATGTTGGGAAGGACTATAAGTTCACCTAGTTCCAAACCCCTGCCATCGGCAGGAACAACTCCCACTAGACCAGGTTGCTCAAGCCCTGCGTAATCTGGCCTTGAACTCTGCCAAAGATAGAAAACTCCTACCTTCCTTTGGCAGCCTGTTTCATTGCCTCACCACTCTCACAGTCAAGAATATCTTCCTGATATCCAACCTAAATCTTCTGTGTTTAAGTTTGAACACATTAACCCTTGTCCTATTGCTATATCATTTTGTAACAGATTCTTATTCAAAAAAGAATTATATTCTTGTTCCACTGAAGTTGTCAAAGGATTGCTGAGTGCAATATAACAGGATTTCAGAATACACGATTGAACTTTCTCATGTTACAGAGAACGTTTTGTTGCAGGAGAAAAAAAAATGTGGTGTGGTCTGAGCTTTCCTTTTCTTTGTTACTAGGATAACATCAAACCTCCATCCCTCAGGACTGATATTTCTGTTAGTGAAAGCATAATTCCTTCTTACCCAACTGTGAGTTCCAACTGAAGGAGTTCTGCCACATGCATCCAGAATTTTGATTAGATAAAACTATACACTTAGACTTACATGCACAGACTTAAACTCTTTGTTTGACTGCGATTTATGTCAGTATCTCAGCAGGAGCTCAACAAATACAGCCAGAAGCTGTTAACAAAATTAGGGCTTTTTTAAGGTAATGACTTTACCTAAGATTTCACTGCAAGTACAGTCAGTTCAAATGGATGTTTGGACATTTAATTTTGGGAAAAAATGTGAGCATAGAATCAAATTTACATAATCTCTTAGAAAGCAATGAAGCCTTGTTCTTCCTGCATTTTGAAGACTCCTAGAAACTTCATGTTATTAGCGCATCTTTAAGTGGAAAATACTCTTAAATTTTAAAAATAACTGGGATTTATATGGCTGTAAATAGATCGAAAGGGAAAATCTATGACTTTTAAACTGTAACCTTTAAATTACTTGCTATCTACAAGCAAGTGAAAAAAATGTGTAGGAAAATATTTCTTTTTTTATTCCACCCTTCCAAGATGCTTGACAAAAAAATTTCCTAATTTCCAAACTAGTTCAGTTAATTTTTCATTACATTAAAAATGCTACAGATTTGCAGTTTCTTTAGCAGGATCAAAATTAATGACTTACATGATAGAGTAATCAACTAGATTTGCTTCTTTAGGAAAACAAAGTAAAAGTTCATGCAAAAAGCAGTCACTTATTAGAAAAAATCATGATGGAGGGTATTTAAAGTGCAGAGGAAAAAAATCGAGACTAACATCATGTATCTAATAATATGAATATGTATATAATCTACTTTTGGTTGAATGATGCTAGCTGAGTACCATATAGCATAATTTCCTGTGGGATAGTTTTGACCTTAATTTTTAAAACTTACAAAAAATATAAAAAGCAGAAGTCAAACTTAAATATTAGTGAAATTTAAGAATCTTTCCTCCTTTTCTGAAGTTAATAAGTATATAAACATGTCAAATGGGTATACCAAAGCATTCTAATAGAAGTCTAATGATTAAATAATATTTTTAAAGAATCTCTTTCTTATTATTTTTGTAGTCTTTCATTACCATATAGTTTAATTTTCATTAAAGCTTTCAACAAAAGCAATGAAAATGAAATTTCTGCCCTCACTAGAGCAAATGACAGAAGTCTAAATGGCTTTGGTAGAACATAGATTTTCCCTTTCCAATCACCTAAAAAAGTGGCATATAAATGTAACTGTAGAGAAAAAAAGCTCAGTTGCAGTAAACTCCTTTACTGTAAGTATTCATGTTATCTCTTCTTACTTGAGGTCTGAAGTATCAAAATAAAATTTTATATATTTCCACATATTGTAACAGTCCCTTTCTTTTTGCTACTGCGCCATAATTTTGACTTGTAAAATATGTGGAAATTTGTTCTGTTCCGGTACCTTGCTTGTGTTCCTATCAAGCAGGATGTTACCGAAATGTACAGTATAAAAGTCTTATTTCATGAAGTTGTAAGCAACAGGTCTCTAATGTCATGTAACAGTGAATTCCAAAGTTTGTATCTTTCAATAAAGAAAAGAACCCAATTTTCTTTATCGGTCTTATTTTATGCTATTCCCATTTTTAATAATAATTGGGGTTTGTGTTTCTATGATATTAAATTAGATCATCCTTGCCTGTCTAAAGCTTTCCAGTCCAGTACATTTTTATCTCCTCTAAAACTTTTAATAACTCAAAGGCATTCTATTCTTGCAATATTCTCAGTTACAGTAACCACGGCACAAGTTTTCATATTTCAGTATTAGAATCATAGAATAATAGAACAGCCAGGGCTGGAAAGGAGCCGAAGATCATCCAGTTCCAAACCCCCTGCCATGGGCAGGGATACCTCACACTAAACCATGTCACCCAAGGCTCTCTCCAACACGGCCTTGAACACCGCCAGGGATGGAGCCTTCACAACTTCCTTGGGCAACCCATTCCAGTGCCTCACCACCCTTACAGGAAAGAATTTCTTCCTCATATCCAGTCTAAACTTCCTCTTGTTTAAGTTTGAGACCATTGCCCCTTGTCCTATCACTACAGTCCCTAATGAAGAGTCCATCCACAGCATCCCCATAGGCCCCCTTCAGATACTGGAAGGCTGCTATGAGGTCTCCACGCAGACTTCACTACTCCAGGCTGAACAGCCCCAACTTTCTCAGCCTGTCTTCATATGTGAGGTGCTCCAGTCCCCTGATCATCCTTGTGGTCCTCCTTTGGACTTGCTCCAACAGTTCCATGTCCTTTTTATGTTGAAGACACCAGAACTGCACACAATACTCCAAGTGAGGTCTCACAAGAGCAGTACAGAGGGGCAAGATTACCTCCCTTGACCTGCTGGTCACGCTCCTTTTGATGCAGCCCAGGATACAATTGGCTTTTTGGGCTGCAAGTGCACACTGTCAGCTCATGTTCATTTTAAGTTGGCCAACACCCCCAAGTCCTTCTCCACAGGGCTGCTCTCAATCTCCTCTCTGCCCAACCTGGAGCTGTGCTTGGGGTTGCTCCAACCCAGGTGTAGGACCTTGCACTTGGCATGGTTAAACTTTATTAGGTTGTCAACAGGTCACCTCACAAGCATGTCAAGGTCCCTCTGGATGGCATTCCTTCCCTCCAAAACTTCTATTTCAATTCTTTGTGCAATGCAATATCCTATTTGCAAATTCAGGAGATTACACTTTAGGTAAATATTTAGGCTTCTTTTTCAATTGTAGCTTAGCTCACTCTGCATTCGAAATAGACATAGAATTTTCCAGATTAATGAGAAGTGCTGTAATTAACAGAATAAATTCACAGTTGACCCAAACAGAAAAAAACAGATTATAACATAAATGACTTTGTGACATCCAAACTCAGGGAAAAGTGTCTGATGTGAACTGATTCTCATAATGAGATTGTTCTTAAAGAAAAGTCAAGTGATCTGACAAAACTATGTTTTATCAATTACAACATATAATTTTGAAACTCTGTTGTTAGCTGGGGAAGCTGGGAGATTTGGAAGTAAAGTTATGAGTTTTAACTGTTACTTTTAAAGGACTGGAAAAAAAGAAGAGACTGAAGACTTCTGATTAATTTCTCTTCCAGAAAATGTCCTTTGGTGTATATTTTGGGCTCTTAGCATCCAAGAAAGTGAATGAAAAATTGTGAAGAAACTATGCCTAACAGGGACAATCAATTCTTTCTTCTTTAAAAGTCCTGAAATGCATACAGAAGTAGATCAGAAGTAATCTCACAATTTCATGTAAAAACTTGAATACAAATGAGTCATAAACACATTGATCTGCCTTGGATCTTAATGCTACCCATTACATTTTTCAGTCTCTGGAATGCACAGTGCCCCAATATATCAAGATAAACAGCAGCATTCACAGTGAAGGAGGCACTAGGCCTGAGACAGGTTCGAGAAGTGAGCCAGTGCAAACTGCACAAAGTTAAATGAGGCCAAGTGCAAGGTCCTGCAATTGGGTTGGGGCAATCCCAAGCACAAATACAGGTTGGGTGGAGACTGGACTGAGAGGACACCTGAGGAGGACTTGGGGGTGTTGGTTGATGAGATGCTGAACATGACCTGTCAGTGTGCACTCACAGCCCAGACAGCTAACCATATGCTGTGTTGTAACAAAAGAAGCATGTCCAGAAGGTCAAGGCATGTGATTCTATTCCTCTACCCCACTCTCTTGAGACCCCACCTAGAGTACTGCATTCAGCTCTGGGGCCCACAACATAAGAAGGACATAGACATGCTTGGGCGAGTCACAAGGAAGGCCATACAAGGTTGAGCAGACAGCTGGAGCACAGGCTATGAGCTATGAAGACAGCCTGAGAGTTGGGTTTGTTCAACCTCAGAAGAGAAGGCTCATGTGATTCCTTATAACAGTCTTCCAATACCTAAAGGGGCCTATGAGAAATCTGGAGAAGGATTTATTACAAGGACAGATTGAAGGGGAATAGGCTTAAGGTGACAGAGGGGAGATTCAGATTAGATATTAGGAAATATTTATTTACTGTGAGAGTGATGAGACACTCGCACAGGTTGCCCAGAGAAGTTGTGGATGCCTCATTCCAGCAGGTGTTCAAGGCCAGGTAGGATGGATTTTGGAGCAACCTACTGTGGAAGGTGTGCCTGCTCATGCCAGAGCGATGGGAACTAGATGATCTTTAAGATTCCTTGCAACCCAAATTATTCTATGATTCTGTGATCAGGAATGACTCTGAGACACATGGGGCATCTTTTAACTTTCAGGGATCTGCATTTGCACACCATCATCAGATACACTATCCTTGTAAAATATCTTCTAGGATGTTTATTTGTGTCCTGGGTTTGGCAGTAGTAGCCGTTTTTCTCCTTCTTGGTAGCTGGTGTGGAGCTGTTTTGTTTTTCTTTTTTTGACTTTCAGCTTGGGAACAGTGTTGATAACACCAATGTTTTGGTTACTGCTTAGTACGTTTTGGTCTGGCCAAGGACTTTCTCAGCATCATGCTCTGCCAGGGAGGAGGGGGAGCCGGGAGGAAGCAGAGACAGGGCACCCGACCCAAACTGACCAAAGAGATATTCCATACCACAGCACGTCATGCCCAGGATGCAGAAACGGAGAGCAGAGATCCGGAAGGGTGGTGGGGGTGCATGGCTTGGTCGGGCTGGGTATATGTGATGAGCTGTTGTATTCTCTTCCCTTGTACTTCTCTTGTCATTATTATTATTGGTGGTAGCAGTAGTGATTTGTGTTATACCTTAGTTACTAAACTGCTCTTATCTC
>JAOEHY010003010.1:0-14780 GCA_025447955.1 Psilopsiagon aurifrons | reverse complement strand
CAGAATCTCACATGATTTCTGAAGAGGCCCATGAAGTTTTTTGATCCTTTATTTAATTTTTGCGATGTATTTTTCATTTTGTGCCTCATGATAGGAGCTTATATTCAAAAACTTTAATACTGAGTTTAAATTGTAAAAATATTCCATGAGAGCAAAATCTGGATCTAAATTTTTGTACTGGAAATCCTGGTTTTCATAACTAAGAATATGTGTCTTCTATAAATTCCTTTTCTTACCATAGATTTTCATACATAGTGTGTGAAAATCTGTTAATAAATATTGTCTTTTAATTATTTAATCGATTGTGCCATCTTTAATTGTTTTGGTTATTTCATGAGGAAAGCATGCTAACACATGGTAATTGTACTAAGCATCCAACCTGTGATATGCGATTCACATTAAATACTCTGATTCCACATTCTTTTCAAGATTACTAGGCATTAAAAGAGCTTTGTCTCAAAGCAGCATTATCCTTAAATATTTTTTTAACATACATGAGTGCTCCCTTTTTTTTGATTACTTTGTAATTCAGAAAGCTTGTATGATCTTATTACAGAAGAACAGCTTAATAATAGTTTTGCACTTCTCAAATTCAGTAAATGCGTATGAACTGCAGAACTGATGCATGTCTTTACCAGAGGAATCATTTCTCTTCTCCTATAGACGCTACGAGCTGTTGGGAAAACATACATGATATTTTTTGTCCTAGTCATTTTTCTGGGTTCTTTCTATCTGATTAACTTAATTTTGGCTGTGGTTGCCATGGCCTATGAAGAGCAAAATCAAGCAACTCTGGTTGAAGCCGAGCAGAGGGAGGCAGACTTGCAGCAGATGCTTGAACAGCTGAAGCAGCAGCAAGAAGCAGCTAAGGTATTTTCTAACAAGAGTTTGAACTTTAGTATATACCTTTGCATGCTGTTTGTTCAAACCTGAACCAGTAATTCAATTAACAAAAAAAAAAACAAAAAAACATTCTTTTACATAGCTCACAGGTATTTTATTCTGCTTTCTCTATGGCTTTTTATTTGCTATTTAAGTGTATAATGTCTAAAATGTTAATGAATTTCTGAACTGAGAACAAAAAGTACTCCCCAAGTCAGATTTAAGTTTTGTTTTAATAAATACTTGTTCTCTTGAGGTAGTATCTAGTATGATGTTTTTCCAGATTCTCAGCTTAGAAGTAATTGCAATACTTGCAATTGTGAAATACTTGTCAAGCCTGAATTGGAATGTAAAAGATTTTTATTCTTAAATTTCTGAATCTTTTTTGCTTCCTGTACTACCACCAGTGAATTAAAGGCTGGAAGTAGTACCCATAAGTTTTTTTTCTGAAGAGCATCTTAAGGGAGCTGTGGCTTACAGTAACAGTAAAAATTAGTTTAATAAATTTATACAGATTGAAGTATGACTTTATTTAGCTCTTTAGTTTGCAATGGAATTCAATCTAATTTATAATTTTAGTAGTTTTCAGTTATTTTCTCATGAACTTTGTTGGTATATACAGTGCATTCTGACTTCATGGTGTGTATGTAAAACAGAACTTAGTTTGAATGGCAGCTTTCATAACTGCCCTTTTATTTTAACTCATTGCAGAATTTCATTAGAAGGTTTTCACAAATCCATATAGGCCTTTGTCACACATCTAGAAGTAATTTGCTATAAATCTTAGGAACAATGACTGTAGCTTTCTTTAAAAAATGGTGTGATTTGTAAATTGTCATTTTAAATAATTGCTGTGTCAGGCAATAGCAGCAGCTGCAACAGAGATGACTGAGTACAGTGGTGAAAGTGGGATTGGTGGACCCTCAGATAGTTCTTCAGAAGCATCCAAGGTTAGCTCAAAAAGTGCCAAAGAAAGGAGGAATAGAAGGAAGAAAAGAAGGCAGAAGGAGTTCTCTGGAGAAGAAGATGACATGAAGGATGAAAAGGTTCCAAAATCTGAATCAGATGGCAGTATCAGAAAGAAAAGTTTCCGTTTTTCTTTGGATGGGAACAGACTTGCTTATGGGAAGCCATTCACATCACCCCACCAGGTACTGTGAATAGTGCAGTTGTTATTTTGGGGTTTGTGAGGTACTGTAATATCCAACAAACTTCACTGCACCTTTGCAAAGAAATACAACCTAAGAAATGTAATGTTGCATTGTTCTAAACTTAATGTTATTTTCTAGATTGTACCTAAACAAGTTTTTTGATTTCTCCCTCATTTTATTTAGGATCTGGTGGGTCTTACAATGCACAGCAGCTTTGCATTTTCCCTAGTTAACTTGAAATAGGAATCCCTTATTAATTCATACAAGGAAATTTTCAATGTAATGTATCAATGTAGAAGACTAAGGGTATTGATACCTTCTACATAATGCATTATCTCTGTGGATCATAAGAAGTTCTAGAAGTCCTGATTTTTCTCTTTAATACACAAGTGGAAACTACTATGGCCTTATGCATGTTCATTCTTTTCTCTCCAATAATTGTTTAGGTATGTGAATGGGTAAATTTCCAGTATGGCTTGCATCTCTAATGCACATTTCAAATGTACCTAGGTGTCGTGGTTTAATTATGTATTAAAAATAATGCTGTCGGATTCTCAGGGAACATATTTTATTCTTTTTTTTTATACATAGGTATGCAGTAAATCTATGTATGCATTTTGTTTATGTTTCCTTTACAGTCTTTACTGAGTGTTCGTGGTTCCCTATTTTCTCCCAGACGTAGTAGCAGAACAAGTCTCTTCAGTTTTAGAGAATACGGAAGAGATATAGGATCTGAAAATGACTTTGCTGATGATGAGCACAGCACATTTGAGGATGCTGGGAGCAGAAGAGGTTCTCTCTTTTTGCCACGCAGACATGGTGAACGGCGCAGTAGTAACATCAGTCAGGCCAGTAGACCCTCAAGAAGGCTGGCGGTGTTTCCAGTGAATGGGAAGATGCACAGCACTGTGGATTTCAATGGGGTGGTTTCCTTAGTGGATGGACCACCAAGTCTGTTATCGCCTACTGGACAGCTTCTGCCAGAGGTGATAATAGATAAACCGACAACCGATGACAGTGTAAGAAAGTTTAAAATTGCTCCATGTTTTATGACCTTTCTTTATTGCACCAGACAATGTTTTAGTGGAGTTAAATGCTTTGAAAATGAATGAGAAGTTGTGAATGCTTTTGCATATCTTACTGCAATGGAATGGGTTTAGGATGATTCAATCAAAAGTGAGAGGCTGAAGCATGAAAATGAAAGAGGGCAAAGTAGCGCTTTTTTTATATACCCGCAGAGCAAGGATATGCCTACACCTGCTTAATGAATCAAATTAGTAATGTTCAATTGCTAAATCTGCTTTAGAACCCAAAATGGGGTGCTCAGCTTTCTAAACATTCTGCAGATTGTTTTGTTGTCTTCATATTTTTTATTTCCTTACAGTTTTAGCTTCTTTTAAAAATGTATTTCTTAACTCTCTATTGATAATCTGCTAGTTCTGCTTTTCCCCTCTGTCCATGTATTTGGTATTGTGCAAATTGAGCATAGTCTTAAAGATGATGTTGACAATTTGGAAGCTCTGAAACCCTTTTTCTCCTGGGTCTAAGATGAGCTGAGTTTCCCACTGCCTTGGATCATGGTGTAGCTAAATGCAAATTCATGGATTTCTCCTTCTATCAGTTTTCCCCTTTCCCTCAGTCTGCTCTAGGAATGGAGCGGAAGGATCTGCTATATATGTTTTCCTAGAAACTTTTATTGAAACACAAATTTTTACCTGGGTCACAGCATCTGAAAGTACATCAGCCAGATTCCTTGCACTTACAATCCTCTTGCAGTTCATTACGCTTTCATTTTCATGCATTTATTTAATTTACTGGAAAAAAACCTATGCTCATACATTCAAAACTTCTTTATAAGTGAGGTGTCTTCAGTGATACAGTGCAGCTTTCAAATTTTTTAAATAAAATACCTAAAAAAAAAAAATTATTCATTTTTTGGGGTCAAGACAAATTCCTTTTGTTACTTAGTAGAAATTCATAGCATGAATCAGAGATGATAGTTATTAAATGTTAAAGATAACTTTTAAATTAGTTTTGAATATGAATGGACATTAAGACTGAATTTATTTTTTTTTTAAATGAACTCTTGAGAGTAACTGTTACTGCAGAAAACTTCCTAATGTAAATCACTTACTATGAATATCTTGCGACTGAACTATTTCAGCAGTGAAATACTGGTAGAGAAAGCATGGAACTGAGAACTGGGAATTTTTCCAATTCCAGTGCTGCATCAGTCTGGGTTTGTTTCCTTGGCTGTGGTCTCCTTCAGTATTTCTTTGTGTCTGATGGGGAACTAATGCTAGTTAACTATAATGTAAGTATAATCTGGGAATTAAATATAAAAAGCATTTTATGGTATTTTATAAGTATTAACAGTATTCAGCTATATAACATGAAAACAGCCATTTAGAAAAAATACTAGATTTATATGTATAATAGAAGAAAAATCTGATACAGCAGCACTTAAAGACTTTATATACCATGAATTCATTGAAACAGAAGTCTTTGACAACTGTTTTGCAGTATTTCTAATATTGATTTTAATCCCCCTCTTTTTTTCTATAGAGCACTACTACAGAAATAGAAATAAAAAAGAGGTCTACAAGTTCATATCAGATACCAGTGGAGTTGCTGGAGGACCCCGATTTAAGGGAAAGAGCCATGAGTATAGCTGGCATTATCACAAACACAATGGAAGGTGTGTTATAACGGCAGATGTGCTACCTTAGGATAGTAACTGTACAAATGAAGGCACTCAGGAAACCTAAAAGCTGCAGTTTTTATTCCCATATCTTAGGTGTTAGCTGCAGGCTGAAGCACCTTGACCTTTTGTTTGCTTGTTTTTTAGGAAAGATACTACTTTTTGTAGAGAACTTGATATTCTGCAGGATATAAATTCATTAGGTGCTGATAAAAAAGAAAAAAAACAACCCTTCAGTAGAAACAGAAGACCGAGGGGAGACCTTATAGCAGTCTTCCAATACCTAGAAAGGGAATACAAGAAATCTGGAGAGGGACATTTTACAAGGTCGTGTAGTAACACGACAAGGGGGAGTGACTTTAAACTGGCAGAGATTTAGATTAGATATTAGGAAAAAATTCTTCACTGTTAAGGTGGTACGGCACTGGAACAGCATGCCCAGAGAACTGGCTGCCCCATCCCTGCAAGTCGAGGCCAAGTTGGGTGGGACTTTGAGCAAGCTGGTTTGGTGGAAGGTATACCTGCCCGTGGCAGGGGAGTTGGAACTGGATGAGCTTTAAGGTCCCTTCCAACCCAAATCATTCTAATAATACTGAGTGTGAATGTTATTGACATAGTCTCAGAATAGCTTGAAGGTATTATATCACAATGCAAATGTGGAAGACAAAAAGTATATTGGCTTTTGCAAATACAGACTGAATAAATGAGCACAAGTGCATGCACACAGTGAAAAAAGAAATTAAGCAGGCTAAACATGTAATTAAAGAACATATTTATAGTAGAATAAGAAACATGTTCTAATTAAAATAGGTAACATGTATGTGTTTTGTACTAGTTATTCATGTTTAGCAAACAGATATTGGAAGAAATGCCTTGTGACAATTTTTCTGCTATATTATAAAAAAGTGACAGTGAATTAAAAGCCAGGCCTTAGGTAATAAGGAGAACAAAATTTGTAGGAGGATTATTTGGAGCAGTGAAATTATTGCTAGTGAAATTCTAGATAAAGCTTGAATAGTTTTCGAAGACCTACTTCTGGTGAAATGAGACTTATTTTTCCTGAAAGTAAGTATTTGAACATTTGAGAGGACTATGAAGTTGGAAGTCATACAGAGAAAACAGTCCCTAAATGTAAGCATAAATAATTTAAGTTTTTTTGTAACCACGTCATATAATATTAAAAATAGATAACTTTATTAGCTCAAAACTCTTAAGTTTTTCTTTTAGTTTTCTGAAATATGAGGAAGTTTCTCCAAACATCCTTAATGGATCTGGGGATAAAGATTAAACCCTGAAAAAGCAGATGAACAAACCTCCGTCTTAAGTTTCTTCAAATCGTTGTTCACTATGTATTTCTTTTTTTTCTACAGAACTTGAAGAATCCAGACAAAAATGTCCACCTTGCTGGTATAAGTTTGCCCACACTTTCTTAATTTGGAATTGTTGGGAGCCCTGGTTGAAAGTGAAGAATGTAGTTGAATTTATTGTAATGGATCCACTTGTTGACCTAGTTATAACTGTTTGCATAATTTTAAACACGCTGTTTATGGCCATGGAACATTACCCAATGACTGAAAATTTCTGTCTTGTGCTTAAAATAGGCAATCAGGTAAGTTCCCTAGTGGACACAGCCTCTAGGTTGGGTTTGAGGTGGTTGGTTTATTTGTTTTGTAATGGCAATGATATAGATCATGTTATCTGGTATAGTTCTTAACCGATGCTTATTGTGAGAAATAATTGTTGATTATGATGTAAGAAAGTAATAAAGCAATTCTGTTATTAGAATATATGAAATTCTATTACCTGTTGGGATTGTATTCAGGTTTAAGTCTAGAGTTCTTAATGTGTCCACATTTTAATTTAAGGCTGATATTTTTAGCAAATATCAACATAGTTTAATGTTTTCACCTTAATCAGGAGTCAGCATTATCTATGGAAAACAATCATATCACTGTTTAAAATAAATTCAGGATGTGTTTGATGAGGAAGAAAGGGGGATGAATAGGTGAGGAGCAATGGCTGTTGCAGGCATCTTGTCTGTCTTGTGATCATGCCTGTGTGTTTTACCCAGGAAGTACACCAATTTTTTTCTTTCATATTTAATATCAATGTAATTTTGAACACTGCGAGTGTAAGTATTCCTCAGTGCTGGTAAGATTTGTGTTTACTTCCAGTCAGCTGAAATGTAACTGTACTACACATGTAGTTTCAGCAGCTGATTTCTTGCTTTTTGAACTGTGCAGCGGTTTCTTTTAAGAACTGTCAAATGCTCCTGGAGTTTGTTTTTTTGGTTTTTGTTTTTAAGTTTGCTCTTCTTTCCAGTAAAAGATGATAATTTATGAAGTTCTGGAGATACTGGTGGTCATTCATCTACAGTAAATACAACAAATTATTAAAGAGACGTTTGCTTTCTGCTTCAGAAGGTGTTGGAGACATTGAGAGGCAGAAAGGAGCTTTAGTTTAAGTATGAGCCTTGGCATTATTGGCCTTTTGGTTTTGGTTTGTTTGTTTTTTTTTCAGCTAGAGAGAGAAGATATGCTTACTGTATCTCATGAAGACTTATCTTAGCAGTACATCACTCTCCAGTTCATGATCAGTTCATGTTTTTTCACACACCTTTATTTTAAAGCAGCTTCCATTGTGGCAAAAGCAATTTTTATTGTCTTGCTGAGAAAAGCTTTTTTAATTGTATGGACAGCAAATATGAGGAGCAAACAGGAAGCCTGTTAGGAATAGTTTATTCTTCACTAGTCACTAAATATGTCTCAAGTTTAACTTCAGTTAATAGTGTTATGCTGTAGCTCATTTTAATGTTGTCACCTTTTCTGTGAGTTTCTGCTTGTGTTAATTTTCTTTACTGATGTCCTGCTGTAAGAGGAATTGTTACTTCTTAAGTGTTCTTTATGTGCTGATTCAATTTACTCATACTCATCTGTAAAGTAACAATAAACATTCTTCCTTCAGGTTTTTACTGGAATTTTTGCAGCAGAAATGGTTCTCAAGATAATTGCCATGCATCCTTTTTATTATTTCCAAGTTGGCTGGAATATTTTTGATAGTTTTATAGTTATCCTTAGCTTGGTGGAGCTTTTTCTGTCAAATGTGGATGGATTATCCGTTCTGCGATCATTCAGATTGGTAAAGAAATAAGTGATTATAATATATCTGTGTTAATTAATTCATATTCTTTTTATTTTGATTGTATTAATGTAAACAAGAATTTTTAGTAATATTATGTGTAATTTTTGCTAAGTGTCACAGGATATCTTTATAAGCATGTTTTAAAAAATGATGTTATCACTGATTAATGTGTGCCATTTTGTGGTTCTGAAGCAACTAAGTATTTTTCAAGGGTAAGAGCTGTGATTTTATTATAATTGCTTTAACACAGATGGGTAAAGCACAGTGAAGTGTACAGTTTATTTAATGCCTATTGAGAGATACAAACAAAACATTTGTAGTCTTCTGTCTGCTTTGATACCTGGAAATGGCAAGACTAGAAATGTTCTTTTAAAATGTAGAAATTATAAAATTCATATTTTTTAATTTAAAAAAGATTGGGATTTTGTTTTTTTTTTTTTTTTTTTCTTCCTCCCTGGCGTAATAAAGTGTGCTTCATTTTATTAGAAAAAAAGATGAAATAAGAATGAGAAATTATCAGACATTTTTAACGTGATGTCTTTCCATTTTGCATTTCCATTTTGCTCTATCTGAAAACAAAAAATATTAAATAATTTTTTTATTGCGGGTGGGTTGTGGGTAATAAGTGGTATCAATTATTTTTTTTTCCCCCTTCATAATTTAAAATGTTTGACCTAAAGCTTGTGTTTGGCTTTTTTTTTTCCAGACTGTGGAGGCAGTATTCTTTTGGAGCACCATTTTTTGAGAATTTTTTAATCCTTTATTTTCTGTCAGTAGAATCCTGTTGCGCTTTCTTGTGGTTTTTGTTTTTGTATTTGTTTTTTTTTTATGTGATCTGTTTCTGCACATAATTGTTGATGTGTATGCCATGTTCAGAATTCACTGTCTGAACAAATTCATCCAGTCTGCTGTTTCTTTCATGTTGAAAAGAATACAGATATGCTATACAAAAATGAGCAGTCTAAAGTGTATTAGTCTTTAGAAGTGTGGATTTTGTGAAACTCCTGTTTCTGTGTAAATTGTGGCTGTTGGCATCATGCTGAAGTTTCTTATTGTCATTGCTGAGAGTCATTAGTTCATAATCTGTTGTTTATTTCTATACCGTTGTAACTACTGCAAATAACATCTCTTTTTGTTTTACAGTTGCGAGTTTTCAAATTGGCAAAATCTTGGCCAACACTAAATATGCTGATTAAGATCATTGGCAACTCGGTGGGGGCTCTGGGGAATCTGACCCTGGTGCTGGCCATCATTGTGTTCATTTTTGCTGTGGTTGGGATGCAGCTGTTTGGGAAAAGCTATAAGGAATGTGTCTGCAAGATCTCTGACAACTGTGAACTTCCACGCTGGCACATGCATGACTTTTTCCACTCTTTTTTGATTGTGTTCCGAGTGCTGTGTGGAGAATGGATAGAAACGATGTGGGACTGCATGGAGGTTGCAGGCCAACCCATGTGCCTTACTGTCTTCATGATGGTCATGGTGATTGGAAACCTAGTGGTATGTAGCCAGAATATTTTGAGAATTCATTTAGAGAAAGAATAGTAACAGAACCAGTAATGAAGTTTTAAAGCATCATTAAATATGTTATTTGAATATGGGTTTTATTATTTTTGTTATGAGTATAGGTTCTGAAATAGTTTTCTGTTTGTTAGGTTTTTGATCCTATATGGGGGGTTTTTTCCACTTTTTCTGTTCTATCAAAATGACTGCTTTAACATTCATAGGCTGTGAAATGTAAGTCATATTGAGTCTTGTTTACTGCACAGCCAACTTTTTATACAACTTGAGTCAGGAAACTCTAACTAAAAGGCAGAAGTTCTGCAGAAAAAGGAGATTCAGATACTTTTTCACCCCTTCAACTTTTTGCTTCTTTTAAATGCTTTTTACAGGCACTTTTAAGAGCAGTCTGTACTATATCTTCTTTTCGTCTTCCAGAGGAAAGCATCAGATCTGTACATTAACAGTTTGTTGTGCATAAACCTGTCTTCTTGAAAGTTTTATGTTCATTAACTCACCAGTATTTGAGGCCTTCATTTCTTTGCTTCTTCCTCTGCTTTTCTCATTGCCTGCTCAGTCTTCCACTATTAGCCTACATCTTTTCTTTAGGCAACTTTCAGTAGCAGAAGAGATTTTAAATTAGCTGTCTTGACAGCATTCTTTAGGAACAAAATTTCCAACAAGAATAAGCTGTCTTTAAACCAGTCATGTATTGCTACCAGTAAGACAGCCACTTGCTTCACGATTTTCTACAGATCTATCATCTTAGCAAGCTGTTTGACCAGATAAAACGTCCTCCTTGACTAAACCAGAAGACAGAACTTTGTGGAATGAAGTGTCCATCTCTCTGATTTGTTGTTTTGTTGTTTTGGTTTGTTTTGGGGTTTTTTCACAGTATTTACTGTGTTGTGATTTTATATTTTGGCTCTAGTACAATTTCTTTCATGAGCAGACAATCTCTCCTGTATATTCAGGGCTCTGTTATCCAGTTGTCTCTCTATGTTCCTTAAGCATAGTTTTATTCTGTTGCCTTCAAAGCCGCATTGAAGAGCTGATGTGAAGGCTTTTAAGAGCTGGTATTCTGCTGCTTTGGCTATCCTAGTACCGTTCGAGCTACTGGTAAACTCTGGGCTTATAAAACTGATACTGCTCTATGTTTTGTCTTGCTGAATAAAAAGGATGACTTGCGGGTTAGGAGACAGGATGTGCTTCACATTTTTTTAAGTTACCTACAGGAAAATATTTGTGCTTGTTTAAGAAAGCTCTTTTCTGCACATATGAAATGTGTCGTCTGTTGAAGAGTACTTTCCTGTCCCAGAGAAGTAAACATTTTTGATCTGTTCTGTCAGTACAAAAGAATCATTTATTTCTGACCTTCTACAAACATAGAAGGGCAGGTGTTGTATTTAAACTGCATTTACATTTTATTTACTGCATATTTTCCAGAATCATATACAGCAGCGGAAAACATGAAGCGTGAGTTAATAATGGTTGATAGAAGAAGCATGTGAATGAAATTCAGCTGTGCTGTCTTTTTTTGTCATTTTTTTTTTGTTTGTTTTGGGTTTTTTTTAGGTATTGAACCTTTTTCTGGCCTTGCTGCTGAGTTCATTTAGTTCGGACAGCCTTTCGCCTACAGAGGATGATAATGAAATGAACAACTTGCAGATCGCTGTTGCAAGAATTCAGAAGGGAATAGATTATGTGAAGAAAAAAGCAGGTGAATGTGTCCGAAAGGCATGTTGGGGGAAACAAGCTGCTGTAAATCAAAGAACAGCAACAGATCAATTGCATGAAAGACCTGAGAAAGACCATTGCATTTCCAACTGTACCATCGCTGAAATAAGGATAGATACGAATTATCACAAAAATGAGAATGGAATGGCCACTGTTATAGGTAGCAGTGATTATACATCATTTATAAACAACCCAAGCCTTACAGTTACAGTACCAATAGCTGCTGGAGAATCTGATTTTGAACATCTAAATACAGAAGAGTTTAGCAGTGACTCGGATCTGGAGGGAAGTAACGAGGTAAAATCTAAATATTTTATATTTGATTTGAATGAATTATATGAGTTATGTTCTTTCATAATATGGCTCTTTCTGCTTAGAAATAGAAATTGTAATGTGAAATTGTTGGGCTGTACTGAGATTACGTAACCTGAAATGGGAAAGTGGAGCTAAAGAGAGTAAGAAATCCATGCAGAACTGTATAAACATGGCCCAACCTGTTTAGAATAGGGGGTTGAAAAACAAGCTTTTCCAGATTTTTAGTTGGATGGACAAACTAGTATATAGATACAGAATAAACAGAGACAAAAGACTTTTTTTTTTTTTTTTTTTTGGTATATCAGTATATTTCTATTAAGTAAGGATGAAAATAAACTGCTATTTAAAAACAATAAGGGAGTATTAATAAAGAAAATTAATCCCATTGCATCTGATTTTTAAAGCTCACTGACTTCTGCAGAAATCGGCATCATATGTACTGGATAACCTAACAAGGGTGCTAACTCAAGCTTAATGAGAGCAGTAACAAAAGTTTTTGAATTCTGAAGTCAAATTGATGGGGGAAAGCTAAGGGAGCAATGTCAGCATTTCCAGGTGCCTATGTCAAGTAAAAATGATGGGGAAAAAATAAAATTACTGAATGAAAAAAAATATGCTAATTTTTTGCTTGTTTGTGAGAGTTTTGAACCAGGCACTTCAAAGTCAGCTGCCTGACTTTAAACTGGGCCAGTTTTAAGAAAGTAGCCACTTGCCCGCAGCTGCAGACTGAGGGGGAAAGCAAATTCATGGATTTCAGCAGGATCCTGAGAGACACTTTGAAAATTCAGATTGCTATGCTGCGGTTCCAGTGCAGACTGTCTGGGATCAACTCCCCTGGCACCTGAAGACCCAAGGACATTAATGGAGTGTTGCTGCTTGTGCAAACAGTCATGCTCCAGCCTGGATTGCTTTGTCAGGATTATTTTGGTTTTGTTTGTATGTTGGCTTGGTTTTGTTTTTTTGTTTGTTTGTTTGATTGCTTTTTGTTTGTTTGGGTCTTTTTGATTTTGTTTTGGTGCTTTATTATTATTATTATTTGATCAGTTGTGGGCTTTTAGGGTTGTTTTGTTTTGAACTGACAGTGAATTTACTCATATTATTTCCAAATTTTAGAAAATAAGTTTGTTCTAACAAAGTGTGGTTAAATTAAACTTCAGTTTGAAAGGAGTAATAAGGAGCTCTTCATTGTTTCTTTTATTGTAGAGTGCAGCATTCAGTAGGATTGCACTCATTTGTTATTTCAGCTGCTGATTTCCTGACATTTGATATGTTCCATCTACTTTTTGGAGCTTCTGTTATTCTATATATTATGTTGACCTCTGTGTTGTGAAGACCTTAGACTACTAAGAAACCTTTAAAAGCAAAGCAAAGAGGAAGCTATAATGTCTGCTAAATATTTTATATTTATGAACTAGGCAATAAAATCTATGGTTTCTCACGATTTTCAAGTTTAGACATAACCATTAGCTGTTTAAAAGATACTATTATCTATTATTAAATTTAACCTCAATTTGGAAAAGTGGCTGTGGAATGACATATTTAAAAGACAGCCATAGGACATACGTAATTGAACAACAAAAAAAACTATTACATGTATACTAGTTCATAGTCAGAAAGGAAGTTATCTTTAATTTTGTAGACATTATTCCAGACTTTCCCTTTAAATTGTAGCAGTTTATATGGGAGTTATTAAATAGCTATATTATTTGATGAGCCTTTGGGAGGACTAATAAAGGATGTATGTGAGGTACTTCTGGAAATGACAGGTTTATTGCTATGCATGGATTTTCACTTTTACATTACTTTGTATCTGTTACAATCCATAATGTGCCTTGAACTTTTTTAAGTTATGCAGTTAAAAAAGCTAAGAAAGCTGGAGAAGATTGCTTACCCAGAAGTTTTCATGCTTGACATGGTGTGATTGTATTTTGTTTTGTTTTACATGTGGCTTCTTTTTGAAAGTGTATCCTAGACGCATATTTAGCAACTGGTAATTATAAAGGTCTAATTACTGCCGCTTAAGGAATGCTTAAAGCTTCAATATACATAGTGTGGGTTTGTTTTGGGATTGTGGTAGGATTTTTTTTTTGGTTGGTTTGGGTTTTTTTGTTATGTTTTTGATTTGGTTTGGTTTTGTCGGTTGTTGGGATTTTTTTACATTCAGGCCTAAGTCCAATATACATCTATGACCTTCAGATATTCTGTTGACTTTACCTCTTTCAGTATGTCTTTGGATATGTCTAAAGCACTAATCAACAAGTATAAATGTTATGTTTTGCAAATGTGTGACATGTCTAGAAAACACATTTAAGTAAGTAGGAATCCATACTTCTGTTTCCAGAACTCAGACATCCTAAAGGGTACCATGTTTTAACTTCATTGCGTACCATTCTTACTTCTCACAGGAGTAAAATCAAGCTGGATCAGTCAAGAATGCAGATCTGGTGCTTTTTAACCAGGCAGAGCAACGTGTCAGCATGTTAACACAGGTTACCTAAACAAATCATGCATATATGATTACTTTTGAGATTGATTGGCCTGCATGCTACTCAGCTGTGATATATTTTTCCTCATCCATTGCAATGTAGTGGAAACATGCATAACCACTCTATAAGCTGAGTCCCATGACTCACATCACAGCATGGTTGAGGGCAACCCCAGCATATTCCTCACTCTTTGTTACATCTTGGGTATTTTCTGTACTACTTCTGTGGCATAACCTGCATGCTTTGTAGGTTTCTGTTAATGTTAACCAAATTATTAAGCCTCAGGACTGTTCCAAGTTTAAAGAAATTACAAGCCTATGATTTTATGAAAATAGAAAGGTAATCTTCACTTTACTTTTACTGTTCATCTGTTGAACCATATTTTCAGCTGTCATGTAATTACGAACATTTCCTGATCATGTTCATTTGACCACTGCCTTTGCAATATTGCATATATAGAATTACTTGTTTGCTACAATATTTATATCTTTTGATATAAATTGTTTACTGTTTGTTCACATTTTTTTTTTTTGTAATTTACATCATAGTTTGCTCATATAAGGGAAACTGAAATTCAGGATGAAAGACAAATTGGGACCAGACTCAAGGGAGGTGTGTTGCCTACCAGGGGTGCACGGATCAGGGAGGTTGCAGAGAGGCTGCCTGCTCTAGCCAGTCCCACTGACTCACTTCTAGTGATCCATGTGGGTGCTAATGATATAGATAGCAGTAGCCTGGAGGACATAAAGAAGGACTACAGAGCTCTGGGAGAGGTGGTTAGGGGCTCTGAAGCTCAGATTGTCTTTTCCTCAGTTCTCCAGGATACAGGGCAGGACCTTAAAAAGGCTAGGAGGACTGGCCAGGTTA
>JAOEHY010003008.1:10860-45897 GCA_025447955.1 Psilopsiagon aurifrons | reverse complement strand
GCCTGTGGCGCATCCGGTAACGGCCGGCGCCGGCAGCCTCCCGCCGCTCCTCCCCCGGCGGGGAGCCACGGCGGCGGCCGCCCTCGGTCAGGGGCCGGAACGGTTCTGACATGTGCGGCGGCGCGAACGCGGAGCTGCCGAAGACCGCTCCGCACGGCAACGGCGGGCCTTCCCGCGGCAGCGGCACAGGCGCGGGCGCTGTTTTGAGGCGTCACTGCCATGCCACGTGATGACATCCTTCCGGCAGGATCGGATCCCGTCCTCCGCGGGGCGGGCCGGAGCGGGGCGCGGCGATGATGGCTGCGCCGAGGCGGCGCGATCCGCGGCCGCTCTGCCGCCTGGTGCGTGCCGTGCTCGGGGGCAGGGCCGCGGCACGGGAGGGACGGCGGTTTTCTCGGTCTGGGTGTGCCCCGTGGTGGGGGCAGCGGGCACCGGCGCTCGGAGGTGACGGGGGTGCTGGTGCTGCTGCCGCCAACGCGCAGTGCGTTCTGTCCCGCAGGTCCTGGCCGCTGTGGTGGTGCTTACCTGGGGCTTCGTTCTCTACGGGGCACGAGTGGCCGCCCAGCGGCAGCTGCAGAACATGCGCCTGGCCCAGAGTAAGCCTTAGGCAATGACGGAGGTCGCGGGACGCCGCCGGGAGCCATGAGCTGTCTCCGTGGAATCGGAGGACTCCACGTGAAGGCTGGAGGAGCCCTGTGGTCAGCTGGGCAAATAAAGCATAAATGTTTCTTCAGAAGGAGAACGTAAATAAAGAACAGACAATTGATGGGAAAAAAGTCTTTGTTTTTGTTCTAGCGTCTATCTGTGAGGGACAGACGTACCCATTCACCCAAAGAAAAGGCACAGCCAGCTCTAGGCACCGCTACTGACAGGGTGCTGCCTACTCCCAGGACTGACATAACACAAGAACAGAGCAAGCCATGCCCCTTTTCAACAGGCCTTAAGGATTGAAGTTCACTGGTAAATGCACACATGGGTATGCAGATGCCCTGAGTACTGGCATGGCCTCTGTGCATCTGATAATGCTGCCCTGTGTTGTGCCATTTTACTCACTCACACCAGCTGGGCCTGCTCATGAACAAACCTGCACTAACTCACCAACAGATGTTCCACAGCCTCGAATCTCCTCAGCACAGGCCAATGCCTGATAGCATGCCTGGCCCAGGCACTCCTACTCACCACATAGCCCACCCTATTAAGGAGCTAGATCCCTATCCCACCACTTCTCCCTGTTGTTTCAGGTAGATGCAACCACTTTGGCTACCCATCAGGCAGCACCAGGCACTTGGGCTGTGACCTGCAGTCCTACTTCATGTGCTGGTGCCAAGACTTCCCCACTTTGGTTACCCTGTTTGCCCAGTAGCTGCACCTGGGGCACACATAATTCCAATTGAGTCCTAGCAGCTGAGCTGAGACCCTCACTGTTACCTGCACCCTTTGCTGGCACTGAGACCCTTGCCGCCTCCAAGCACTGGCACAGTAGAATGGGTCTTTATCTCTAACAGTCCTACTGTTGACTTCCTAAATGCTGTGTGCATATGCTGGCACTTAGGCAAGGTGGGATCCACCTGGAGAGTCCCTCTGGAACTCCCTGAATCACTGCAATGGGAAGGTGGAAGGTGCCCCAGGCTCTTCACAGGGCAGGGGTGGAGGTGAGTGAAAGGGTTGGGTTCATTTATGAGCTGAAAAGAAGCAGTTTTGAAAGTTAAATGGATCTGTTTTGAGGTACTACTTTTCTAGACAGCTGGGAAGAGAAGTCTTGTGATCTCTCTCCCATATCCTGCACAACCCGGCAGCATCTCATTCTATCCACACACCCCCTGAAGCTGGAGAAAGCCTTCCCCTGGGGAGGCCTGGCCTTGCTTCTTGGGGTCCCTTGGTCAGTGGCAGGGGTTTTCCTCACTGGCAACTTTGTGGGAGAGTGTGGAGGGGCCTTGGTCTCGTGTCCTGCACAGCAGCCACAGCACCCACAGCACCAGCAGTGCCCAAGCTTCAGCAGTGAGAAGCACAGTCCTTTTGGGGGCACAACCCCCAGCCCTGTTTCTAGTTCTCTCTGGCTCCAGGGATGATGCCCTTCTCAGCACAGGAAGGAGGTCAGCAGGATGTTCATGCTATTTGATTACTGCCTTTTAGCATCTCCCATGGTAGCTACATCACCCTGTAAATACATGAAAATCATCACAGAACCCAGCAGTGCCCCTACAAAGGCTTCTGTGCTGAAAGAGATGCTCTCAGTCTCTCCACTAACTTCTGAGCCAGAGCTGGGCAGCCGGATTGTCCTTTGCTGTCCATGCAATAAGAGCTCAGCATTGCTGCACTGTTGTCCCCACTGTGGTGTTCAAGTGGTCGCCAGGCACAGTTATCTTTTTCTCCCGCTGGCTAGCTGGACACATCGGGCAGCATGGTACCAGCAGTAGGAATGACCAACCGGCACAGGCCTGGACACCCTGTAAGAAAGGGTCTCTGATCACCAGCATGCCTGTTTTCAGGCATACAACTGGCATGCTGCTGGAGCTGCAGGTGGGCAGGTATCAGCCACTACAGGGTTTAGGGTTGCTCCAGTCTGCTGCAAACCTGCCAAGGGTCATTTTGCAGCCACCAAGATGGAAATCACAAAGCATTCTTGCTTTGCTTCTCCTGGGTAGCTGGTGTTCATGAGCAAGCAGTACTGATTAACTTGTAAGCTGCCACCAGTTGGCAAAATACTCCCCAGCATCGCTCCCAAGCCTGGTTGCCGGCGCTGCAGGCTGAAGCGGAGCAGCCTTCTGGGAGGCAGCCGCACCAGTGGAATTTCTGTCCCCTGAGGTGAGCGGCTGCTCGGCGTGTTCAGGGGTGCCTCTCCAACAGCATCCGGGTTATCAAGAACTGTCCGTTGTCTCTTGTCCCTGGAAGTCCAAGACACGGCCTAAGACTGAACACGAGAGATGAAAAGCCTGAAAATGTCCCTGGTGTTGAATAGGACCTTGCGCAGTGACATCAAGGAGGCAGAAAGAGAACTTGCTCTTTTAATGGCATGGTCTGTAGCTAACCAAGCAAGCTGTGTGGTGTTTCAGTGGATATTAAGAGAACTGAGAATCTCAAGAGCTTTTTCTTCTCTGTCGTGCCCTGAATATTCTTCCTCCTCTCTCCTGTGCTGCTACTCCAGCACCATGCCAGGAGTCTGAGAAAGTCAAGGGTCTAAGAAACATGCCCAGCTCCACATTTTGGGAGCTTTTGGGTTTGCCCAAAGCCACATCAGGATGATGTTAGCAGTAAGAAGTAACTTTTTTTTCCAGGGTAACATGGGAGTGGGATCAAAGCCCCCACAGAGGTTGGGAAATACCTTCCTTCAAGGCTAGTGGGGTGGACATTTTGAAGCTTCTGTCTCTGCCTCTCACCCTTCTGCTTGCCTCTGCTACCTACCCAACAACAGTAGCTCTTTCTGGAAAGCAAGAATTAAAATCATGTGTATTCTAATGATTTGAAACTGCCATCTCAACAAGAAAAGTCTGCATAGTGCTACTAAAATCATCATAAAACATGCACTGGAGAGCTCCAGGTAGCCAGAGAAATCCCGAAAACCTGAGGTTTGGATTCATCTCAGTTTTCCAAGTTGGATTAAATCTTCACTCTGATTCTTCTTCCCAGAAGATACTCATTGCCTTGAAGACAAGGCCGTAAGGGTCATTGTCCAGGATTAAGATCCTGAGACATGGACTGAAAATAAAGATCTCTAGTAAATATGTAGTCATTAGAAGTAAAAGAATATAAGCTCGGTGTATTGTCAATAGCAGTATTAAGAATTTACTTCCTATGCAGTTTTGATGCTAGTTGTCTCATTTATTAATATGCTAAGCTACCTCTCTCTGAAGCCATTTCTGAAGCTGTGTCCCCTTCCCTTTCAAACTCTCTGCTCAGCTTGTGCTCATGTGCTTGCTTATGGAAGTCAACAAGCACAATCAGATCCTCTCAGCTTGGTTCTGGGATGCTGCTAGAAGTGCTTGGACCCAGTGCTCAGCATCCGTTATCCTCTTCTCACCCACAAAGAAGCAGGGCAGAGCAGAAAGTATGTGTTTCACATCTGAAGTAGTACAGCAAATAATTATGTTTAGGCAGCATTAACCATTCAGATGTGATCATCAGAGATGGATAAAGGAATATATTCATAGTGCTGATTAAATCCCCCTCAGATCTTTTTTCCCTTTTAAATCCTTTTTAACAAAGCGTAGTTTGTTTATCAGAGCAAGACTTGTTTATTAGCCCTGAAGTGGTTTGTTTGTTTGTTTGTTTAGGTGTCAGGGAGTTGTTTGGAAAAAATTGTGATCGGCATGCTTTTGATTAGCACAGCTAAGAGGATTTTTGTTTAATGAAATGATTACTTGATTCAGCCAGGTATGCAGCCACAGTAATAGCTGCTTCAACAGATACAAAAGATTCTCCTTCAAATACATCCTTGCCTCACTAACATGAGGCAGTACCCATGGTTACATGTTAATTATAAGGTTGATAAGAATATGTATGGATAGTTAATGTTGTAGCTGAGTTATTTGATGAAGGCTATTGAAAACAGTCATAAAAGAAAACAAAATCGTTAGCAGACATGTTAGTGTGGGCTAAATTTGGCTTTAAATCACTTTAACGTACTGACAATAATCAATATTATTTATAGTCTGTGATAATAAGTTTCCCCCAAATCACACCAGCAAGGAAGTTGGTTCATAATTGCTTCATTCCTGTATTACACACTGTTTGAAAATGGAGGAATTATGTAAGCTCAAGCTAGACTTTAACAGAGCCCTCTCCCTGCTTAAAAATAATGATATGCTTTCATTATCATCTCTATCATTTATGCAATACCACCTGTAACCTAATAGCTGTATAATACAGATTTTGGTAAATACATGCAAGTTCATGGTGAGTGGAAACCTAAGAATCCTTTAAAATCCAGTAGTGACCAGGCATAAAAATGCATATAAGTGTAATGCATACAGTACTTCAGGTAAGTAGCCTCTAGGTTGTCACAGACAAGAAGCAAAAGCTAAATTTTCGTGGTGAAAGAGGAAAAAGGGTGTATGCATAGTATGAGACAGAAAAATAAGGGTAAGAGGCACAGGAAAGCAGAAGACAACACTGAGCTCAAAGAAGATAACATGTCAGAGGATCCTGACCAAGGACATTACCAGTGTTACGTGATTAGAAACACTGAACAGTTCACAGAATGATCTGGGTTGGAAGGGACCTTTAAAGATCATCTAGTCCAACCCCTAAGGTTGCAAGGCGTTTCCACCACTCACGTATTCCACACCCCTGTACTTCTGCACAAATTGTGAAAATAGGGATTTTAAATCCCTATCTATTCAGACTTCATTGCACCCTCTGAGCCTCCTTGTAACCCTTTCATGATTCAGTACCATAGGGGTACTGAGATGGAACCCATGCCTTGCATCATGCACATTCCTGACATCTATTTTCTTCTATGTATGTCAGGAACAGGAGTCACTATTCAGGCTAATGTTTTCCAAAAAGCAGAGGGTGAAAGCAGACTTAGGATCGGTTTATCTGAGTTGTGGTGCTGCCAAAAATACCATAAAAATCTCAACAGGCGTGTTTCAGTTTCCTATCTGCAAACACAGGCTGGCAGTTTTCTTGCTGCATTGCCAGTTCAGGTTTCCTCTACTGTTTACTGCAGTCATCTCCCATTACTTGTCACATGGTGTGACCACAACTTTTCTGTGGAAAGGAGCATATTTATCAGAACAGAGTTCCATGCTGCAGGACCTCGACTCTCCATGGGAAACTTCCCATATACCTATGAACGTAACCCATTTATCCATGAAAGTAACCCATGAACGCAAGCCACTAAACCGAAGCAAAAGCGTACAAAACCTTTGCAGAAGCCAGATGGCAGTGTTGGCACATGCTTTACAGCACAGGCAAGCGCTGCTTGGTCGTATTTTGCACAGTGGGCTCTAATAATGGGTCGTGTGTTTACAGAAATATTTTTTGGGTCTCCTTTTTTTGTCATCTGAAGAAAAACCGGTTCAGCATCTCAGAAACTTCAGCCTCAACACCAGCAAACACAAAAGAGGTACTCAGAGTGAATGGGGGAAAGCAACAGGAAAAAGACTTAAGCAGAGTTCTCAAAGCAGAAAGAACATAACCTTTTCTTTAACAGTAAAAAAGCATTCCCTCCCAGCCGTCATGTTTCTGCATGTCAGTAGATCATCCAATTTAACGGTGACACTCCAGCAAATAAGCTTGTCGCTAAAGGAATTTGCAGTTTTTGAAATGGCTATTTACATTCAAATGAGATTAAAAAAGAGGGGGAGTCCTCTGCCACAGATACTGGAAGAGACGAATGGTTAAAAAGATAAAGACCTTCAAGGGCTGTATGTTGCCCCAAGCAGCCTTTAATGAATTTTATTGCTGTTCAGTGAGTCTGGTTTGCTTTTAATGGTTCATTTGGCAATTGTTGCTGTAGCAATTTCTAATAATAAAGTCACAATAATATTTTAACTGGGTATAGCTTTGTGACTAGTCAGAATTGCTTTGCAAGTGATTTCTGGACTTGGTAAGATGGAAAAACATATGCAGCAAGTTCCTTTAGCTCCTTCCTCCATGGCAGACATTCCTATGACGAACAGGAGGACTACAGTCACCCTGAGGAAAAGCAAAAGGAATTCTCTTCCACTCAGATGGGGATTATTTTGGAATTATAACAGCAGTTGAGAGCACAACACTGCCAGGAGACAGAGACAGCATTTACTTCCTTCACACTTCGGGTGTTACTAATTACAGTGAATAAGACAGTATATTTTTACCAAACATATTAATGTTCTTTCCTAGTCCTCTATTCTAAGTAATATTTTGACTCTATCATTGTGCTGATTCAAGTAGCAGAGTTTTAGCAAACATTGCTAAAATAATGAAGTGATGAACTGTAATTAAGACCATATATATATATGCACTGGTTTTCATTTAAGAATTAAAAGCTTGATGCCAGCAATATAGCCCAAAAGGAAAAAAAGACTTAAACCCAAACTACTGACATAATTTTCTATTTGTGCATCTTAATAGCCATACTTTATCTCCTTTCATCAGCTGCAATCTTCCTGCTGTCACTCCACATTTCTACAGAGGCTTTCAGACGCAGAATAATGCACTTCATCTTCTCTATTGTCATTTTTCAGCCTTAACTGTGGGTGGACAATACATTTAACAACACGTAGTAATGCTGGAAGTAGGAAGGAAAATATTTCTAGTGCAGGAAAGAGGTAAGGAATTGAGGAGACTTCTCCTAGGCAAATAATTCTATCAATGTCAACGCAAGTGTGCAATTAAAAAAAATAATTCTCTGTGTAAACATGTGCCTTAGGCTTCAGATCAGTGGCAGACATGAAGCTTGCTATGACCTCAGTAGGTGTTCCCATTGATTTCAATGGAACTATCTACCTACAAAGCACATGCTGAACTTCCAAAATTGGGACTTAAAGCTAGTTAATTCAATCCAGCTACAAACCAGCTCCAGACTAAAATCCTTGCATGGCTGCTATTTATTAATCAATACTTCTGTATCTCTTTCTGGTACCTTCTAATTGGGTATCTTAAATTCACATAACATACCTTTGTTTGCAGGATTGGACCACAAGGATGCATTTTACCCAAGTACTCTTCAAGAAGAGCTCATACTCTAACTACAGTACTACACACAGCGCTGGGCCCCAATATCCTGACAACATGTGGAGTTTAGCTGGTCTCTGCAGCCAGCCTGCTTCAGGCTGGGTTTTTATAGTATTCTAAAGGTTTGTGGACTACATATTCTGTGAAATTTGCAGCTGGATGCATTTGTTCTTCGTCATCCCCATCACTCACTAAAGGAAAAAAATCCATTACTTCAAATGAACAACCCCTGCCTTGGTAATGCTGAGTTCTCCCAAGAGAGGAGCTGTTTGGGTATTCACCTCAACAGAACTAAACTAAACAATGTTAACTTTTCAGCCCTGTTTCTATTTTCTATTCCAGTAAATGGCACCAATTCAGAGTTACGTATCAATTCAAAAGATAGTCATTTATGCTGTTATGTTTTGGTTCAGACATGCAGCACCCAGCCACAGCCTACCAGGATGTTTTTTGCCTCATTAAAGAATTGAGGGATTTGCTCTAGTGATGTAACAAAGTTAAATAATAATAAACCCATCTCAAATAATTACTATTCATTAGGACTTGGTGCAAAGCATGGCACAGGTAATGACTCCAAGGAGGCCTGTCAGCGCTGTTGTGTTGGGAGCACGTGTAATTGTAACACTGAGATAGCCAAACTTTTATGGGCATGTAAAAGATAGCATACATCCCCTGCAATTTACAGTCTTGGGTAGAACTGTTGCAAAAAGAACAAGTGAAGGCAATTGCAGTTGTACCTGTTTCCCTGAGTAGGATTTGGGGAGGGAGGAGCTGCTAAGAAAATCAGCTGTGCTCACAAGCAAGCTGAGAGCCAGCAACCAATCGTGTCTTGCCAGGCCAGACAGGGTTTTAAAGAGCCTTAAAAAAAAACAGATAACATATACTTTTTACTAAAGACTTCCTGAAACTCTACTAGTACAGCCACAGCTGTGCTGGGAATGGTGGGCTACAGTTGAATGAGAGTGGAGCAATGTAGAGACTAACAGAAAAAAACCCTGTAGTGTCTGAACAGCACCAGGTTGAAAGGTGATGAGTGTGACATTTAAAAACCCGAGACAACAGATATTTGATGGCCATGACTACAGTGAGCTGGAAGGGCAAAGAAATATTTTTTTTCCATTGAAACCTGCAGTCATCTACCTCTTTCTGCAGAAGAGCTCTTCATATTACATGTGTCCAGGAGACCAATATTCATGACCATGTCATCCAGCTCCCACAGCAGTGGGCCCAGCAGAAATGGAGCAGGAATTTTATCATGGCTTATACAGCTTTTGCTGTCAAACCAGCAGTCTGTAGCAGGAGAGTTGTCCTGCTGTCCCAAACCAATCCGTTTTTTCAAACCCACTGACAATTTTTGTCATTTTCTTCAAGAACTTCCGTGGGTTTATTTTGTTTTAACAAGTGCCAGCTCACCTCTCTCCACAGCGAAAGCAAAATTAACCTCTTGGAAATACTCATTCCACATTCCTTTTAAGCAGGCTATGAATCTTGGGTGATTATTGCAGCCACTGACATTTCTGTCAGGCCTTGGTTTCCCCAGGTGCTGTCTCTGCCCCGGGTCTTTTCCTCTAACATTTTTTTTGCCTTTCTTTTTGAGCCTGGAGTATGCTGGAGAGCAATGCAGACAGAGGTGCAACTGTGGTCTGAAGGGTAGGAGAGGAGAGGAGAAGGTCCATTCCGCAGGAAATGGCAAATTGCCTTCTTCAGAATGAAGTTGATTGGTAGAGAGGGCTATTCCTCAATCCCTTGTAGGCTGCCCCGTACAAGTGGCAGTACGGGGACATCAGCCACTCAGATGATTGATTTGCATCTTTCCTCACAGAGATTGTTTCTTTCTGAATGGTGCATTAATTCTTCCTTCCAGCAAAAAATGAAAAAAAAGAAAGAAAAAAAATACTGCACAGGGAATTTTATTTCTGGATAAAAAGAGGGTTTTACCACAAATATCAGCTTACAGTTGAAAACTCAGAAACAATTACTTCATTATTTTTCCTGATACAATGGGGTATATTAATATGTATTAGAACAGAGTCTATGTATAAATATGTAATATGTTGTATAAAGTGGTTGCATCTCAGATCACTAGGTCTTCATTTGAATGAATAATAAATATATTTTAAAGTTTTCTCAAATTTAAAATTTTAAATTTTCTCAAAAGCTCAGAAACACACAATGTCTTAACAGATGTCCCAGTGGACTTTGGTACAAACTTCTGGTTATGTTTTCTGTGCAGGATTCACCCACAGTTAGTTTGTGAATAAGTATATTGAATGCTCTGTCAGTTTTTCTTTAGATAAAATTAGGAAATCTTTATTGAGACAAAGAGGCACAAAAGCAGAAAATGTAATCAGTTCTAAGTAACGTTATGTTTGACGGCTTTGCAATGGAAAATAACTGAGGTGCTTGAAGGTAGCTGATAATAGTTTTGGGTCCTTAGGACCTTAGTACAAAAAGTGTAAGAAAAAGAGTAGAAGAACAGCAGAAAACCAGCACCTGGGGATGGGGAGTATCTGGGATTAGCAGATGTCCAGGATGGGAGCAGTTAAACTAACTGATAAGTAGGAGGACAGGATGATTGCTGTGTCTGTAATGTTCATTACGCTGGTGCTTCAAAGACTGCCAGCAGTGATGAAGATTGTTGGAAGAAGTAAATGACTCCCAAAGACCACCATCACACTTTGGTATGTATGTGGGAAACTTCCTGGAAAATGATGTAATTCATGTGTAGCCTCATGAGTATGTATGTATGACCAAGTGACTATAGAAGGATGGCCTGTGTGGCAATATGGGGACTCATGTTAGGAGGAGCTATACCCTGTGTATCCCGGAGCCGCAATAAAGAATACCTGCTTGACAACTTGAAAACTTTGTTGGCGAGTTTGTTCCTGGAGTTTTCTCCGAATCATTATCCAACAGGAAGAAAGATACACAGCTACATCTCAAAACTGCTTTGCTTATACTGCAATCTGTCATTGGCCAACATACCTCTCGCAGCCACATTAATATTAATTAACTGGCTCCTTCTGGGAAAAGACTCCAAATACTCATTTGAAGAATGCATGCTTCTAGACTGGGAAACAGTGTTAGAAATAGCTTAGTAGGATTCCACCATTATTGCTTAATAAGCATATGTTCTTTTATTGCTTCCTTTGAGTTAAACGTAGCTCATCTGTGTTGTTTCGCTGTTGAAGTCAGATAATGAAACTGTGTAAGTGATGCATTAGTAACCTATGAACAACTCCACGACTGAATTAAATGGACAGTGTCAAGTGCTAAGTAAAAGTGCGCTACAATTAACTTCAGACGACAGCATGCTATGCCTGCAGCCTGCTGATAATTTACATTTTCACAATTACATTTTTCACTAAAAGAAGTTCTTCTTTCCCTGCTAGTGTCATGTGAAAGCCCAAATGAAGAAAGAGTAAGATTGATGGTATGCGTATGAATGCAGAAAACTGTCAGCGTTAAATCAGGCATGTGTCCCCATTGCTGCCAGGGGACAAAATGCACTGGTAAAGATTTTTGAAACCACTTGCTCCTGAGAAAATGAGGCCACCTCCACCAGCTAAAGTTTGACTCTTTCCTGACATGATCAGCTCAGCACACATACAGTCATGCCTTTGAAAAGAATTAGGAAAAAAATGTTCCTTTCTTTGCTGCATTTGTAATAAGTTTAAGCACATCTTGACACAAATTTAAATTTAAAAACTCAATCTGAAGTCAGGTTTTTGCTAAATTCACACAATGTTCTTTTGAAAATAGTAAAGGAAAAGCTTTAAAGTGCAAGTAAGAAGGACAGAGGCCACAAATTCTTTGCATTGTAGTAGTCACTGCATTTAGCCCCACTCTTAACAGAGCTGATGATGCCTTTTATTGTTATTAAAACTATTGAATGAAGCATTCAAGCAGCACACAGAACAAACACAGGAATTGAAAGCCAAACATCACACCTACTTTATACTTCGTGTTTGCAAATCTTTGCCTATTTAAAGACATGATTCTCCTCTCATACCAGCATGGATAAGTTGAATTACTGTGGTATGAAACCAATTAGGCTAACATATGAAAACAAAGACATGCATAGCATCTCAAAAAATAAGCCATCTGAGAGTTAGGTATCTGGCTTAAATTAGCCAGCTAGGTTTCCCATCACATCCCAGACTGCCTAATTTTTACTGGATGACCTGGTGTCATGGTTTTCACCCACAGTCCAAGCTCAGCAGTCTTATGGGAGGCAGCTTAATGAATTATTGCTTTCTTCTCTAATTTTTCGGAGTATCTTAAAAATATGAAGAATAAATCATCAGCATGAATTTATGCTTGCATGACATTACAGACTTCCAAGGGCAAGAGCTGTAAGGAAATCTTGCTACACCAGAGCAATGCTAGTTCCAAAGTGATTTCAGTTTAAGCAGTGGTAGGGAAATATGTGTCTGAGTTTGAGCCATAATCTGTACTTTTTCTCCCTGAAATTACCTAGCATTGCAGGTACAGAAACTGCAAGTAGAGAAACTGTCAAATATTGTGACAGGCAAAGATCATGGGCTACTTTACTTGCACATGCTAGTGTGGAGATTTTGTCTTCTGAGATGAAAGCTTTTGCCAAAAAAAGTTATCTGAATTAATGAATTTTTCAAAAGGAACATAAGGCAGAGAGATGGCAATGGGATGGGGCAACTTTAAAGCCAGAAATAGAAAGCAAGGTTCTCTCAAGCATCTCATCTCTTTGCTGCTTTTCATCTTTCTGTGGCTTCCAAGATGTGTGAAACTTATCTAATTAACCTTAAACAATGGCCTTTATTAAACTGAATATGTGAAGAGAAAGAGACCAACATAGAATTTAACCTAAGCATGGTGTGAGAGTACAGACATTTTTCCTGTTAATGCCTAATGCCTTTTGTTTTTGAGAAGAATATTTAACATACAAATTATAATCAGCAACTTAGCTCTCTAGTTTGTCTTCCTGATGATTCTGGTGCCTCACCCTAAGAGGTAAGCATCAGTCAATGAACTTCATATCCTCCTATTGACCTTGAAAAAAGGCAACATGCAGAAAAGCTGTCCAAATACTGCAAAATTATCAGGTGAGTTTCATTGTTCAAAAAGAAAATCATCGGTTACTTTATAATGAGAACAAAGGTAAGAAAGAATCTAGAAGGTATCTTTTAGCACTAGCCAAGCCAAACATATTCCTACATGTTTAAGTACCCACACACGCACATTTTAGAGAACATGTTCAGTTTCCTGAACAGAGTCTGAACTGACAGTGTGAAAATCAACCTCCTTGCATCTTTTTACCTTTCATCAGGGTCTGCTGATGCTATAGAAGGACTGCAAGTTGAACAAAAAGGCATGTTCTTAGCTTCTCGGTCTCATCCCACTCCTCTCCTCAACACTGTGGGTCCTTCTTTTCCCAAATCCTGTGCCCACAAGAGGTGCCATGTTTGGCTTTTCCTGTGTGAGGACACAGCTGGTATACAAAGGAAATATCAGGAGTGCTTATCTGGGGTGAGTTGCATTTGCCACTAACCGTTCGCAAGGGACAGCTGGCATGTGAATTGTGTATCTCTAAATAAAACTTGTGAGGACACAGGAGTGAGGACATGGGCAAACTCTATGTGAGATGGGCTTTTTCACCCAGAGGAGACCAACATTGTAACAAACTCTGATTTTGTTTGTCACTGAAGACTGGGGCAGCATCCCCTAATACTCTAATGACTTAGAGAAAAAATAAGCATATTAATATTGTAGCAGAACCACATCTCTAAGAAAAGATGCTTTCCAATGGCTTAGCCTTTCTTGCTACGCTTATCTTCCAGGCTGTACCTTCTGCCAGATGAGGCAACCTGACAACAGTGAGATTCAGTCATGCACTGGAGATTAATTTGTAAGGGTTATAACAGCTATTGAAGCAACTCATTAAATCAGCCAGATTGTGCCATCCAGAACATCTGATAGGCTTAATCTAATGTCTTGTCCTGGCCCTGGGGTTATCAGTGAGCAGCTGTGACTATAAGCAACTGAAAAGATATTTGTCCAGGGAAGTTTCTGTTCTCTGGAACTCAGGCATCATTAGTTATTTTCCCTGTGTTGCCCATTCTAATCTTTCCTTTCCAACCTTCTCATCTCCTAGAGGGTCTATACAGATTTTTAGTAACTTGAAATCAAATTTTGAAATCAGCCATTGGACTTAATAATGGTATCACATTAGCACTGTATCAGTTTACAAATCTCATAGTGCCTCTGCCAACATAGGAGCTGAATCGACTGAGGTCAAATTTTTGTTTCCTTATTCCTGCAAATCAGTGAAGCGCGTTAGACTTGGAAAATGTAAGTACTTTCAGGAATGCCAAAATAATAGCATGCATTTTTGCAGAAACTGTTGTCTTCTGTAAACAAGCATCTTTTCAGATAAAATTGGCCTACCAGGTACACATATATCAGCTAAGGGAAAGCACGGAACACCCACCACACTTAAGATTACCATTTGGCAAGGCAGGTCATCCTTGCTGAGGAGCGCTTTAGAGCATGAGTCACATCCTGACCTTCGAAGGACAAAAGACAGGATGAGTTTATTCACTGAGATAATGAGCCTTCCCAGGCAGTGAGAACCATATGTGCATCTCCCACCCCTGTTCTAAGTACTCAGCCAAGAGTACCCTCATGGTCCCAACCTACAGGAGAAATTAGAGGGGCTTATTTTTTTTTTGCTTTCCCTCAGTTTCTCTTCAGCCTCAAGGACTGGTCTGTAACCACCATCTCATTTTGATGGGAGCCACCGGTAGCTGTCAGATAGCAACATTGCTCACTAACATGCAAATGGAAATTGAATTAGCAACTTGGAAGGTAAAGGTTTAGCTTCCAAAAGTGCTCCTTTTAGCCACCCAGTTCCTGTAATCTAGTGAGCTATTTTACTTTAAAAATAACCATGTTCTTGGTGGAAAGGATAAAATTAAATAGACTTAAAAATATAATTATTCTTTAACTTTAAAATTTATTATTCTCTAAGTAAAATCATGCAGATTTGGTCTCACAGATGTGAAACAACATACACAATCTAAACCAGCATCATAATCAAAAAGACAAAGATACATACAGCATGTAGTCACTTACAGAAGGGATTGGATGTTAGGAAAATTACATGCTGGCCTTGAGGAGCTCTCTGGGTAACAACTGGAAGGGAAGTAACCAACAGACACCTTTCAGCATGATACTATCCGCAGAGCTTTATTTCTGGACATGGAGTAATATTTAATATTCTCTGGCACAGATTCTCCTATGCAAAGCCTTCAGGTTCTGAGATTGGCATCCTTCTACCAGCAAGCTGTACATCCTCCCATCATTTCTCACAACTGCTGTAGGGATGCACATGCACTGGCTGAAGAGTGACAGCATGAGCAACCTGCTGCCTTAAACACATTCGACACAGGCCCTTTGGTTGGCTGATCACAAAGGAGCAAGATACACTGGAAAGGTCAAGCAGAAATCACTGAACAGACATCAAGTAAAGCAGGCAATGTGTTCTCAAACCTGGATAAACTGGGTCAAAAGAGTCTGAAACAGAAGCTGTTAAGCAAAGTGAGAAACCAAGGTTCTTATATCAAAGCTGCTCCATGAGACATATTGTTCTGTGACTGCAGCATGCTTTGCTTTCGGTTCTGCTCTGCTCAGGACCAAAGGCAGTTTTGAACTGCAAGACAGCATGGGCTGCATTAAAGTAGACACAAGCTGCACCAAGAGCAGCAGCCTTATAAAAAAGCAGGAAGGTGGGGAGGAAAGAGCAAGAGCAACTTTCCTGATAAGGAAAAAACCATAAAATCATGTGTTTGCAAAGACAGGCAAGGACAGCTGTGAAAACCTTCCACACTCGCTAAACCACATTAAACCGTGCATATGGAACTTTTCATCTTCCAAGAATTTCATGAAGATTGTCCTTTTAGGTCACAGTATCTCAGCTTCCAGCCTACCTGCATAAGGACTGTGCCTACTGCTTCCAAAGGAGAGGAATAAAACCAGCGATTACTCCATCCTCCTCAGGGAAGATGCTAACAAGAAGGAACTTACAAGGCTCCTTGCAGTACCATTTGGAAGGGCATTTTAAAACTTACAAGGCACCACTCTGTGTGATGCTGGGCAATGTCAGGTGCTTGAATGCAACATGTTCAAAACACACAGCCCTAAGTGAAGAAACACAGGGCCTTGGAATAGAAGCTGCATGGCAGGCATGAACAATACTGAGACACCCATGCTTTCCCTCGTGGGGTGAAATCAATAAAAGAATCCCATACTTGGGACTGCAGGAACTGGAGTAAGATCCTGAAGCAAGAGAAGAACTCTGAAGAATTAACTGCAAATTTGCACAGAAATACAAAAGGCACAATGATCTTACCAGAAGCCTTAGCCAGATCCACCCTAAAATTACCTGTCTTTATGTCTTGATTATCTCAGAGTAAAGAAAAATCCCCAAAGCTGTGAAATAACACCTGTAAGCAGGATTTGAAGTGATACAAGACTGTAGTAGGAGCTCCTTATAAAAAGAATGCACCAGGGAGAGAATAACAAAGATGTGTGGTCACATCCTGCCTTGCTTCCATAATGGCTGAGCCCTGTGCACAGCAAAGGGGACTTCCCCCTTGCTCCTTGTACGCAGTGGAAATACAGATTTTGGTGCATGTTAACTTATGTTGCAGTTTGAAAAAGAGAAGCTTTTTTCTTACCTCTCTGTGAATGATTATGCCATGAGAGAAATAAATTGCAATATGAGGTTCCACTGCAGCTTTCTAGCAGCACAGAGTATTTCTAGGAAATCAGCAGAGATATGCCACCCATCCAGTTAATTTTGTAGACATCTAAGCAGCCAGTTTGGAGCAGCCTGGTTTTCAGAGACAGCATGGTCTGTAACTGTGGTGAGCTCTAAGAGGCAGACTGATGCTGCAAGGCAAGAACTGCGTTGATTATATCCATTTCAGTTATGTAAGCAATTTACACTGGAAATATTTTAAACACTCAAATGAGGCTCTATGCCTAATGTTCCTCTGTTTCAGCATCTGAACACCCAAGTGAAAGAGTCACACCAGTATGCAGAATCATATATAGTTGGAAAGGATTGAAAGTGTTGGAAAGGACCTTAAAATCATCTAGTTCCAACTCCCTGCCATGGGCAGGGATACCTCATACAACACTCTGGACTTGAACACTGCCAGGGATGGAGCATTCACCCCTTCTTTGGGCAACCTGTTCCACTGCCTTAGCACCCTCACTGTAAAGAACTTCATCCTTATATCTAACCTGAATTTCCCCTGTTTTAGTACAATCCACAAGGTAAAATGGCTCTTAAAGGTGAAACTTGGGGACAAAGGTTTCAAAGTCTGATTTTTATTTAAATTTTTAATTTTTGGAATTCCTGGAGTTTGGAAATTAAGGTGTCCAGATAGATCCCACAGTGTTAGACTTTTTTAAAATAAAATTCAGGCAAAATAACTTGTTTTGGTATTCACAAAAATGTAGTTTACAAATAGCTTTGAAGCTATTGAAGTGCTTGACCTTCAGTGCCTACAATGGACAAGTGATTAAACTGGCTGTGAGCACAATGGCTGAGATAGCTTGCAATTAGCCTGCAAGGTAAAAGAAACTACACCTCTCCCCCTACCCTAGTTTATATGACCAAGTACTACATAAAAGTTATCATTATCATGGAGCAAAGCAACATGAAACAAATGCAGCAAATACATGGTTATCCAGACATTAAATGAGGGAAATGCAACCTAGAGTGAGGGAGACAAAAATTGACAGTCCTTTTTTTTTCTTTTTTTCCCCTGTATGATACAAACTATTGTCAGACTCCCACTTAAAAAAAAAAAAAAAAAAAAAAAAAACAAAACAAAAAAAAACCCAAAAAAACATGTGAACAAGACAGACTTATAATGCACTGGAAGAGGAGCACAAGCACACTCGTGTTGTACCAGATCACATAATGTTGTAAGGCAAGTGATCTCATGCAGCATTTGTGAATGCAAAAGGAGAAAAAGTAGATGGAAGGGGGAAGCAGGAATTTGAAACACAGAAACAGAAAGCCCCATAATATTCTTTAGAGTTCCCATCATCCTTACTTGCATATGCATATCTGAAAACATGAGTTTCTTCCTACCCATGAACAAACTCATAACAGAGCCGCAGACACAATCTGGAGTCCAAGCCACCTCAGAAGGGTAAGACTTCAGCAGAAAAACAGCAGCTGAGATGAGTACACAGCAGCAGGACAGACCTCCTCAGCTTGGTCTGAAGTGCCCATAGTTCAGAAAGGGTAAAAATAGAAAGTGGCATGTTTTTAAGAAAGCATCAGCCTTCTACACAGCTGCAGGTTAATGATATTTTGTCGAAGCCAGATGGGTCTGTGTCATAAGCAGAAAGAAGATGACAGGGAGATAAAGGAAACCAAGACAATAGAGGGGGAAAGGTGAGGAAGAGGCCAAGGGCAGCTGCATCTCCACTACACTCCTGTGACTATTGCACAGAGGCAGAAGATCATCCTGAAAATGGCAATTTAATATCCCCACACCCTTGGCCCAAGGGAAAGACTGGTTCCAGTGTTTGCTTATCACAGGGATTCCCTATCTGGCACAAGGTAAAGAGCAAATTAAACTCTGGCTGAGCAGCCCGTAACCCAAAACTAAGCCGTCAGCAGCTCCTCTGGGCACCAGCCACTGGGTACCCATGCTGTGTGGAGGAGGCCAGCAGGAAGAGCCTCACAGCCTGCTGTTAACAAGGTGCACACCCATACAGAGGCACTAAATAAGACCTCAGCTCAGGTGAGGCACCTCTCTAATGAGGGTTGAAGTTACATGCAAAACTTTGTCATCATTTATGCAGGCATCTAGCAGCAAGGTGGAGAGGACAGGCTGTATGATGGTTTTGGCTGGAATGGAGACAGTTTTTTCCATCATAGGTAGTATGGGGCTATGAATTGGATTTGTGATAGAAACAGTGCTGATAACACAGGGATGTTTTAGTTGCTGCTAAGCAGCGTTTACACAGAGCCAAGACCTTTTCTGCTCCTCACTCACCCCACTAATGAACAGGCTGAGGGTGCACAAAGAGTTGGGAGGGGACACAGCAGCCGGGACACTGGCCTCAACTGACCCAAGGGATATTCCATACTATATGGTGTCATGCTTAGCATATAATGCTGGGGGAAGAAGAGGGAAGGGGTGGATATTTGGAGTGATGGACTTTGTCCTCCCAAGTAACTGCTACACATGGTGGAGCCCTGCTTTCCCAAAGATGGCTGAACACCTGCCTGACCATGGCAAGTGGTGAATGAATTCCTTGTTCTGCTTTGCCGGTGTGTGTGGCTGCTGCTTTACCTATTAAACTGTCTGTATCTCAACCCACAGGTTTTCTTACTTTTACCCTTCCAATTCTCTTCTGCATTCTGGCGTTCGGGAGCAAGTGAGCAGCTGCCAGGAGCTTAGTCGCTAGCTGGGGTTAAACCACAATATCAGGTCATAAAGTTCCGGGATGCTGAGGGATCACTGGGTTGCATCCACCGTGAGAGACTTTCAAGAGGTTCTTGGGGTATGCATGGACATGTCAAACCTATTATGGATCAGATGGGAAAGAAAACAGAGCCAGGGAGAAGTGAAGGCAAACAAAGCAGGGTGAGCAGGTGAGCAGGGAGCAGGCTGCAATAGCAGGGCAGGCAATAGCAGAGCAGGGACCTCACTAGCAGGTATCAGGATGGCAAGCATCATGTGTGGGTCAGGACTGGGGTCAGAGGCAGGGATCAAGGTCAGCATCAGGATCAAGGAGGTACAAGCCTGAACCAAGATGTCTCTCTGTGCCACTGTAATGCAGTGCAATGGCAGGCCAGCAGTAGAGTTCAGCTGCAAAGCATCTCACCAAGGAAGGAAAGGGCAGGTCTTTGCCTCCAGCTTCCTTCAAAACCACTGCTATCAGCAAAGGGCCTGACCAGGACCTGACCAAGTGTGGAGTCAGCCAAACTTCAGCTTGGCCAGCAGTCTTTCTGGCAGGGAAATGTGCTCCTGGCCCTGAGAAGTGACCTCTTGGGATGCTGAGGCAGAGTTCTGCAAGAGCAAACAGACCACATTCCTAGTGCCAAGAAATCAGAAACATTTTGACTTTCCAACATCATGGTAGATGTGTTTATGAAGACAGGCAGATGAAGCAAAATAGAGTTTGATTCCACTTTTTTTCTTGAGGAACTCTGGAGAGAGTCAGTCTGCCCAGTTACCCCTGTGAAATGAAACCTGCTTTCCTAATGGCTTTTTTTTTACTATTGGCTCTCGAGCCTTGAGTCAGTTGTTCCACGTCACACCTGGGAAGTCAATAGGCTGGGAGGAAGCAATGTTTCAGGGCTGACAGCCTTTCCCCAGGAAAGGCATGTGCTGAATGTGTGTGAGCTCAGATGAAACGTGAGCCGGCTGATGCTGGCAGCACACACAGCTCTCTGTTGACCGGGTACACATCACTCCGTGGCCGCAGACCGTGCTCAGCACTTCACACCGTGGCCAGAGGATGCCGAAGTCACCGTTGAGACAGCTATCCCTGTCAGCCATGCAGGAAGGAAGCTGCACACCGGCACTGAGTGAGACCCTGACAGACATCAGAGACAGATCGATGCGGGACACCCTGCCCTGAATCATCTCCTCACAGGGCTGCTCCACCTGCCGAAGCCAGCCTGACCAGAAGCTGACAACGGAAATCCTGTAGGCGGGTGAACTGAGTCCCTCATGGGCTGAAAGATAAGTGCATCCACAGGTGCAGGAAAGACACAAGTGTGGATAATCCTGGCCTACTGCATCTCCATAAAGGAAATTGTCCCCGGTGCAGATGCTGGAGGTTGACACACACAACTGAGAATCACACAGCCTGTACAAAAGGTTTCCTGAAGGTCAGAAAGCAAACGATATGGTAGAGAAAGATACCCCCTCTGAGCATTCACATACTCAGCTTTATTTTCTTGAGACCCTCTCTTGTTGCAGTCTTCATGCTGTTTGCTGCTGCCCCAGTGATGCTCAGGACTCATAAGGCAGGTGGTGCATTACATTGGGCAGCACACTGCTTTTCCGTTGTTCAAACTACAAAAGCAAGAGCCTGTGCCTTTCAGCACTAATGCTGAAACAGCCTCACATGGTTACGACAGAGGCAAGCTTTCCAAAGCCAGTTAAGGCCAGGAAAGCTCTCCACTCACAAGATGTGAGCCCTTGATGGGACAGATAGCTCTGGTCTACTTCAAGGGTCAGGCATGAGCACTGCAGCTGATTTTACAAACCATGGGAATCACACCAGACTATGAGTTTGGGACCAATGGGCATCAAAGCAGCATGTTCCTGCTGCAATAATCACATCAAGACCTGGCCACAAAAGCAGAAGTAAAAACATTTTCAAAATACGGAACAGGCACTACAGCAGTTGTACGCTTCTCTTCTACACTAACTGTGCATTTTTAAACCCCTTTTTCACTATACACGGACAACAGCTAACACACAGGTGTTACAGGTTTGTTAAGCAACCCAGACATAACTACTTATAACAGCCCTGTCAGGTATTGAGAGCAACATGTGCCCTGTGAGTGAAGCCCCTCAGTGCACCCAGCATCTCTCACAACCTGCCACCCTTTGCTCTGAGACCTTCCCCACCTAAGGTGGTTCAAAATCCAGAAGCAAATATAAGCAGAATTTCTTTTTGTCTCTTCCCATCTTCTCTTCTGAATAAGAAACCTCTAAAGTATGAGCAAGACTAGTAGGACAAGAAAGACCACGATAAAAGCATGTGTAATAAATGTGCTTTTCCTTGGAGGACTGCAAGCATTGAATCATTTGGGTCAAGCATTGAATCATTTGGGTACCCCACAGTAGAGTGATGTAGGAATCAGTTCATGCACCACTGATATGTATTCATCACCGAGGGGAAGTACAACAGCTGTTCAGCCATGTACAGTAGCAGCATGTTAACAATTTCATGCTAAGAATGCCTGAATTAATTGGACCTTTGGGGAAGGCAGAGTGTCTGAACTGGAATTAGTCCAGCCTGAAGAAAACATCTTATTCCTGGATAAAAATTATTATGGGAACTTCCATAATGATACCTATTGTTCAAAACCACACAGTATGCTGGGTTGACATTTCCCATTGAAAGCTACCCAGATACGGGTATTTGGCTATGCAAATAAATAAGCCAAATTCACTTTTTGAAGGCAGGGTAATTTCAAGGGGCTAATCTCATGCAGGCACGTCTGGCCAGTGGAAGATGCAACTCAATATGCAACAATTAACATCATCAGAGGAAGAGAGCTGCTTATACTAACTTATATATACTGCATATCTGGCTAAGATATATTTATTAGTTTGTTTACAACATATGGTTATTTAAAATAAATAAACATTATCATTTTACTCCTTTGGCTACCCTAAAGGCAGCTGTCATGTCGTGGATGCTCAGAAGCCTGTTGAGAATTTACAGAGCTAATGTCAGATCGTGAGCTACTGATCAGATCTCAATCACTTAGCAACTTTTGCACCAGGTCTGGTTGGTTTCTTCTTTAAATTGAGTCAGTTAATGAAAAAATTAAGGTAATGGATGAAGTTAAGCCACAGTTAGGCTAGTGGCTAATTTAACTAAGTACAGACCAGGAAACTGAAGCAAGGTGACTGGATCTTGATTGTGTTTAGGCAAAGATAAATACACCCAAAGTCCACCTTGATAGTTTCCTTTCAGTAGCAGTTTTTCTACAGATGACTCATGTGAAGCATGGTGTCTCAGTTATCTAGATGTCTATGCAAACCTATGTAAATCATGAGCTCTCTGAGATCCACATAGTGTTTGACAGCCCATCAGCCGCCTGGCACTTGCAAAGACAGGGATGCTGCCCATCCTCCCAGCAAAAGTCACCTGGGATCTGATGCAGCTTGTGTGGTGCTGACCTATCAGTCCTGGGGCCTTGTCGCCTTGTTCAGAAATGAATTCAATTGCAAAGAGCAATTTAGGGCATGTCCTCACTGAAAGAGGCTCTGCTGTTAGGTAACAAGAGGCCATCTTCCAGGACACAGCGTCCCACATCTAAGATGAGTGAGACATTTATATTATTAGAAAGCTACGATAAATCTTTTCAAGCTTCCACCAGCCCTTTTTACACTTGCTCTGTTGAACTGAAACCCTGATATTATTTGTACTCTTTTTTTGTGTTATGCTTTTCACAAGTACAAATTACAATCTTTATTAAAGAGCAAAGCAAAATTCGCAAAGAGAATACTAAAATTTTTCTTGCTTAATCCCACACATTCATGTACATACTGGACTGAGCACGGGATAGTCCTTCAGGGATCAGGTATCTAAGGAATTCATGGAGATTTTCAGCTCACATCAATGAATTACAGTTTTGTTTGGTTAGTGAAAGTTGTGTGTCCCATTTGTCACTTCGGTTCTTGGACATACATATCAGTTGGTCCAGTTAAAGTGCGCTTAAGCTTTGATCCAGTAAAAGTCTCCCTGGGACATATGGATTGACAAAGCTGATGACACTGTCCCAAAATTGGCTCTGTAGTGACAGTGGGCAGCTGTTACACAACTCAATGCTGAAAGCTGATCTCATTTCATCTGCAGGCAGCCAGGGAATTGCCTGCCCTCCAAACATGTCAGCAGAAAGAAGGAGGGATCCCAGCCAAAGGAAATGAGAAGGTGATAAGCATAAAAAGAGGAATCAGCTTGAACACCACAGGGTGATGAAAAGAACCTAAACACAGGCACAGCTTTGCTCTTGTAAGAGGCTTAGTGCTTTCTTCCCCAAAACAAGCTTTCACACAAGGGACCATCTTGGCTTGCTCTAAAGAAGAAATGAAGTGTTTAAAGGCATTTCAGGAATACCAGAACAAATTCAGTACCAACATTAAGAAGAGAGAGCTACTACTGGCAAAACATTTGCTCTGCTAGCACAGTCATACTGCTGAATTTCATTCCTTTTCCTAAGTACACTTGCCACATTCTAGAAATATAAATCTCTGGGGAAGACAGAAAAATTGGCTAAATACCCCTTCCTCTACAGGTCTGCTAGGAAAGAATAAAAAGAAGTGGAAGTTCAAAGCTGGGTTCTGCAACAGACTAGGTAGCAGAGACTAGAAATGCATGGCTACAATTATGAAGGTAACCTTAGCTTAGCACTGTCCAGTACAAGCCATTTTCCAGACTCAGGGCCAAATAAGATGTTAAGAGAAGTTGCCACAGCACACTCCTCTGACACATGCTACACAAGCTCCTGTCTCACATAATTGCCAGTTGTGAGAACAAGTATTGTCCAAAGAGGAAGCATGATACACACCTTTTCTCCCCATCAAAAAAGTATGGGAAGTCATTTAATTTCTCTCAAAGCTATAATGGTCTTGTCCACAAATCAGGGAGAGTCAGTTCCTGTTTCCTTTAGGTTATTAACAACATGTTCATTAAATTTGAAAGGATCAGGACAGGATCTTTGATCAAGGTGGGTGAATCTGCCAAATAAACATTACTGAGAATTTTTTTACCCAATCTTTGTCCCACTGCCTCATTAAGTGCGTTGCAGCTAGCACCTAGGTGGGAACCATTGGAAAGATCCTGACAAGGACACAGTGCCTAAATGAATGCTAGAAACTTGCTTTGCTGAAGACAGCAACCCTGCAGCAAGCCATGGGATAACACTAAAGTAGCTGGGGGACTCCCTTGGGCAGAACAAAGTGGGGTTTAGGATACAGTAGGAACTATCACCCTTACTAGTAACACAGGACTGTACTCTTCAATTGAAGTCCAAGGGCTACATGCCTTATGTCCTCTTTCCAGCATGTTAAGCAAGAGACCACACTCTGCCTGAGAGAACCTTGCCCCTGAAGGAATCCAGCAGCATGGAAAAAACTGAATGTAACTGTCTGGGACCTGGAGGCAAGGTAGCACAGTTAGTACAATGAACAGTGAGGAGTTTCTGCCAGGGCTGAGTAAGCCTATGTAGAGAAATGTATAGCACAATGTGTTCTGGTCAGTTGGGGTCTAGACCTAGCTCACCCAGCCTACACTCCTGGTCCCATGAGGATTTTCTGCTCTGGAAAATCAGCAGCAGGCATCAGGTTTGCTTCAGAGGCCAGGCAGACTCCCAGGCACTGCCACATGCCTAGGAATTCCATCCATTAACACACCAAAGAACAAAGGACATTGAGTTTACAACCTGGGGTGGGGGTGTGGTGTCTGACACACACACCATCCTTAGAAACCACCAATATTCTTGGAGACAGCTATTTGAAGTTGAAAGAAGAAAACCAACCCCCTGATGGTTTTGAAAGGAGTGATAATTGAAGTTTCACCAGCTGTTGACACGAGGGCCCCTGGTAGACAAATTTACTGTTCTGGCAGGCTGAACTTAGCTGAGGAAGAAATGCAACAGGCAGGAGTTAGCACAGCAGCCAGTGACCTCAGGAGGCCACGGTGAAATGCTCGTAGGATTGGGCAGAAAAGCACAACAGCGCAAACTGCATCAGTGTGGGACAGGCCACGTATATAAATCAGCTCCTCAGAAAAAAGGTCTAGAAGCCCCCGCACCTAATAGGGTCCTCGGAGGCTTCCAGCAGAGAGCACAGGGGTAGCTCCATGGTGTGAAAAACTGGAAGCTGGCAGCGCCGAGCCAGGTTATACCTGCGAGGAGCCTGGCCTCGTGAGTCGAGAGCACATTTTCTCACTCAGCTATGGCAGAAGCATCTGCTGGGGAGAAGCGCACAGTATGCATTTCAGAAGCAATTGTGCTCAACCCTTGCTTCCTCCTGGCTGTCATCACTCAGCCTCAACAGAGCTGCTGGGCACTGCAGCTTCCCTGTGCTCTGCAATGCCTTCAGATTTGGGAAGTGGGTCAGCAGCAACCCAGCGTCCAGCCATGGAGGAAATCAAAAACAGCCTTAAGGACTTAGGAGGGGGAGGGCAGACAGTTTCTGCAAATGAAGTCATGTTTGATCCCTGTTTCCTTACCAGACCCCTCCTCAGAGAGAACTGGAAAAGAAAAGCTTAAACACAGCTAGTCTGCAACCTGGGATAAAAATTGTAATGCATGTGGCTTTGTGGAGCCTCCACAGCACGGTTCTGTTGCCATGAAACAGGGGAAATGTTCCCATTTCTGCTCACCTAGAACTGCTGGGTGTGCGGGAAAGCGTGGCAAAAATTACACAAAATTAGGCGCTGAGAAATGCAAACTGATAATCCCACTGATGTTTTGAGTTTTCACTTCCTATGAGTTAACCTAGATAAGAATCTAGAGATACTAGTCTGGGACAGTGTTTTAGGATGAAAAGCATAAAAATGCTCCTTTTCATCAACAAAGACGATTTGTGCACCTCTGAGCAGGTAGCTCTGAGCTCTAAGTCCCTATAAGAGGACTCTGAGCTATTAGTCCCTATAAGAGAACTTATAGGGAGGCACCCACAGCTTTAGCAGTTTCTCCAGTGAACTTGCTCTGTATGCAAATCACAACCCAATTTTAACCAAATGTGGAAATAAAAATTATCTCTGAGACTTTAACCAAAGTTTCTACTGGCGTCTGAAAACAAGAGAGCTGGTGAATATTCACACAGAGGGAAAAGAAACTGTATTAGGTGCTCAAACATCCATTTCAAAGACAGCTTCCCAATTAATTCCAGTGCTGATGGAAGTGCATGTCCTCAGCTGCCGGGAGAATTGTATCCTGCTGAAAACTACACAGAGAATTTTGTGGCTGCCATGGTGCCCCCTCCCACTTAATTCGGGAAGACCTTCCAGCTCATGTTCTTCTCTCTCCTCTCTGAAGCCCCAGTTCCCAAGCTGCATGATCCCTTGCGACTTAGGGTCCAATTGGACATCTTTGTGGTTATCCACTCACCCTTGATTTGGGGTCAAACTTAGCTATTTCACCCTCACAGCTATACTTTGTAAGCATGAGGCAGTGCAGAAGCAGTAAGGGAAAGTAAAATCCTCCTGCATGTGTTTCCAACTTAGGACAGATCCTAGAGTGGAGATAACCATGGGGATTTTTTCGGTTCACTCTTAACGCATGTCCCTACTGTGCTCCAGACTACATCTAAGATCCAGCAGCGCCCTAAAGACAAACTGTTTGTGCAGTTGTTAGGCAGGGTCAAACTTCACATTTAAAACCTAATGTGGAAAGGAAGGCTATTTCTGCTTGCCGTTTAGGGATGTAGGGGCCTTTTCTGATTCTTTTATGGCTCATGGGGAGATCCTGCAAAACCCCTGGAGTTGAACATGCCTCAGTTTTCCCATGGTCGCAGAGGCAGGGATCAGAGGGCTAGCATGAGGTTTGGTTCCTCAGTCTCCACTGAGATGCTGAAACAGATGACACTGATAACAGCATGCTCTCAGCACTCAGGGTGCTTGCTGTGCAAGCACCTCAAATGACTCTGCTGGACAACTCACATATGAGGGTGCCAGCACATTTATCAGTTCTAAGAACCAGCATTTACAAGGTCACCTTCAGTTTTCAAAGCCTCTGGACTTGGACTAAGGTAATGTGAGAGAACAAATGACATTACATAAAAAGTCATAAGGAAGCAAGTGTTTTGCCTTGATAAAATTAGAACACTTTCCAGTAAAATTGTCTGTGATTTTGGTAGCTGAGGACTCAAAATGTCTATTCAAGTTCCTGCTATTTGTCCCATTAATTAATCTAATGAGTCGCCTGTGAAATAAACCTTTAGAAAAGCCATTGTTAATTTGTACCAAAGTAAATGGTTATCTAAAATAGACACCACAGGGTGGTTCTTAATTAGTCTGTTGTCAGCTGGGACTGGAAATGCTTGTGGCAGCTTGTGGCTAATTAATTAGTCATCCTGCCACACTGCAGCTTCCTGTCAAAGCACAAGGTACTCCTCAGCACACCCCAATGGCTGCTTGCTCCTTTTCAGAGACTGTGAGAGCAGTAGACAAGGGTCCTGACCTGACCTGCACTCACTTGCCATAGGGAGTTTGGGTTGAGGGGTTGTCCAAGCCAACCATCTGTGCTTGGGATAAGCTGGCTCTCTATTCAAGGAGTCTTTGCTGTCCACACCCCCTGGCTTCAACTGCAGATTGTTGCCTAAATGGAAAACAAAAACAAGCCTTGGGAAGTGGGCATTTAGGATCACCTGGAAGCCCAAAGATGTTCTTACCTAGGGGTCCTTTACCCTGGGTCAGTGACACTGCACGAGCTGTGCCTGCTTGGGAAGGGGGAAGCAGATTGGCTCCTCCTTTAGCAGAGTCCTCACCTGCAAGTGTGGGGGACAGATGTCTGGTTGCTGTCCTGCTGTAACGGCTTCTGGGAGCATGGATGCAGAAGCCCCGTCAGAGACCGTGACCACACATGCAGTACATGGGGGACCCCAAATATCACCAGAGCCTGTGAAAAAGACCTGCCAAAAAGGGCTTTACAGGGAGGAGAAGAAAAGCCTGTTGTAAAACATCTGTTACCGTGCCTTCTCTATTACCATGCCAGTGAAAGATGTATTCTTTCCACTGTGGAAGTGGATTAAAAAAAATTTTCATGCATGCGTTGCACAATAGCTCAGTAGCTTGCACAGTGAGAACGGAGCCTGCCAGTGCCCCAAGCACCTCTGTGTAGGGTAGAGGTCCCTCAACAGAAGACACAGGGTACCTCACTCCTGATGCTGGATGTAGAGATGGGACCTCACCATCATCGCTCTCTGATGGGATGGGAAGGGCAAGCAAATGTAACCACAGTGTGTAAATACTCACTGTTGCGCCTTAAACCCACCAGCAAGGTTAAACCCATCTGTGGGGGATCGTAAGCAGCACCCTTATCTGAAGGGAGCTGACCTGGGTGTTCCGGGCTGCATCACATCAGGCAGAGTGCAGGGGAGGGTTGGCAGGGGAGCAGGTTTGGCCAGTCTGAACCTGTACTCAGAGGCTTGGTTTGCACCAGCTCCTCACTTCCAGAGCCTGGCTGGGGACCTTCCTGTGCTCTGCTCCTCCTCTGCAACATATGTAGCTGTTTTTATAGCATCCTTCCCCTTTCTTCAGAGACATTGTTCTACAGAAAGGGAGTGAATTAGCAGTGTATTTACACCCACGCTTGCAATCAGGGGACTTTTGGTATCCTCTGATATTAGCATCCAAGGTTTTTACCAGCTCTAAGTGCTGCAGTAAGTCCAAGTGTATAGCAATAAAAACTTTAATGCCCCCCTCCTGTACTGAACGCCTTTGAAATACAAGAACAGCCTATTACACAGAAAGAAGTGTAGCACTGGCAAAGTCCTCCCCCATCACCATCCTTTACCCTTTGTGTGCGTACACATCTCCTCTAGTAAACACTATAATGTATTTTACACCTCAAGCATTCATGCAGATGCTCTCCCTAGCACAATGAACACATAACCCAACCTTTAAATACTGTTTCCCGACACAGGGCAGTACTGTGATGGGCTCATGGTCTTCATCATCTCACTATTTGTGATGGCTTAGTTAGTTAATGGATACAGTGAGTCCATAGAAAGAAAATACTAAAATTTGTGAAGCTGCCCCTGTAACTGCCCAATTAGTTGGTAGAGCACTAAGGTTAATCAGGTACATATTTAGCCACTACTGAGGCAACAAGTACTCTTATGAGTGGTGCTCAGGTCAGCTTTTGATTTGTAAACAGTTGGTAGCGTGCAAGGGCTAGAGTGATGCACAGGCATTTTCCTTTGGATGACAGAGTATCTTCTGATTTTTTCCCACTCTAACGCAGAGACCTTGTGGCTACTACCCTTCCCACTTATCATGTATGGAGGAAAATAGCAACATTATCCTAACAGCCATTTCCTCCCCTCTTCCCCCCGAAACTCCCCACAGCTGGTGCCTGTACAAACTTAAATAGCGTTTCCTCTGCAGTCAGTCTGCAGCAGCTCACAGAGTGGGAGGGAAGCCTGGACAGACTTCTGTCACCCCTGACCTCAGTGACCACTGTACATGAAGACCGAACTGGTGAATTTCACAGCACTCACACTCTATTGGCTTGATCCCTGGCTGCCCTGATGCTGGGTACCGCTTAGTGGGACAATGAAGCTGATGTGTGCCAGTCTCATAGCACATCTGTCTCCCCTCTGGACTTCAGAGAAGGCCTGAAAGCTCTTCACAGTGGCCACCAGCAGCAGCTAGTTGGACTGAGGCAAGAGCATCACTGCTCCTGAAGCTGCTAGAGGGCATTGCCAGAAGAAAACCCTGAGATACCTAGCTGGCAGAGCTGCAGCAGATGAGGTGGCAGGTATTCTCCAAAGGCAGTAGGAAGGGGAGCTGCAAGGGAGGTGCCCAAGACCTGGGGAGTTACCACAGAACTGCATCAAGCAGCTCCAGTGCGTCCAGCCTTGTGATGGCAGATGGTCACAGGGGAGCAGACAAGGGATTGAAGCTGTCAACTTTTAATGGGGATCAGACAGGCTGCCTACTGAAACAAACATATTTCACATTATTCATGGACACAGCAGCCCTGTGCCCTGTGTCACATTGCACTCCTCCACTCACAGAACTCCTGGGGCACCAAGCAGGTTTCATCCCCTTTGAAGACAGCTACTTGTGTCTTCTACAGTAACACATGCCTTGCCCTCTCCTCCATAAAGCACCCCTGCATACAGTGATGAAGGGCTGGTTAGACCATGCATGCATGCATACTCACACTCATCTCTGCTATTCCAGAATCACAAGAGTGTGCATTTTGGAAGGGACCTCTGGAGGTTATCTGGTCCAACCTCCCAGCTCAAGCAAGATCACCTACAGATGGGTGCCTAGGACCATGTCCAGACAGCTTTTGGATATCAGCAATGATGGAGACTCTACCACCTCTCTGGAAAAGCTGTGCCATGGCTTTATCACCTCTAAAGAGAAAAGATGTTTCCTTGTTTCCTGAAGTTTAGATAGATCTTCCTGTGTTTCAGTTTGTGACCACTGGCCCTGGTAGCGTCACTGGGAAGCACTGGAAAAAGCTTTCTCTGTCCTCTTTGCACCCTCCTTGCAGGTATTCATCTATATTGATGAGATCTCCCTAAGCCTTCTCTTCTCTAGGCTAAATAGTGCCAGCTCTCTCAGCTTTTCCTCGTAGAAGTGTTCCACTCCCTGAATCATCTTAATGACCCTTCAATGGACTCTTTCCAGTATGTCTATGTCTCCACTGTACTAAGGAGCCCAGAAGCGGACATAATACTCCAGGTGTGTCTTCAGCAGCTCTGGGTGGAGAGGAAGGACCATCTCCTTCAACCAGCTGGCAACACTCCTAGTGCAGCCCAAGATACCATTTGCCTTCTTTGCCACAAGCGCACACTGCTAGCTCACATTCAACCTGGTGTCCCCCAGGACCAGCAGGTCCCATTCTGCTTTCTAGCAGGGCAGCCAGCACATATATTGGTGTCCAGGGCTGTTCCTCCCCAGGTGCAGGACTTTGCACTTCCCCCTGTTGAATTTTATCATGCTGCTGTTAGCCTACTTCTTCAGCTTGTCAAGGTCCTCCTGGATGGCAGCATGATACTCTGCTATTGGCCACTCCTCCTAGTTTTGTGTTACCTGCAGAGCTCTTGTGGGTGTGCTCCGCCTTATCATCCAGATCATTAATGGAAATGTTGAAGGAGCCAATACTGACCCCTGGATCACTGATAGTCTCTGGTGTCCAACTAGATGTTGTGCCACTTTGGGTCTGCCCATTCAGCCAGTTTTCAATCCACCTCCCTGTCTGCTCAGCCAGCCCATAACTCAACGGCTTGTCTGGGAGGATCTTACAGGAGACAGTGTCAAAGGCCTTACTGAAGTCTGGGTAGACAATATCTACTTCTCTGCCCTCATCTACCAGGTGAGTCATTTCATTGTAGTTTATCAGGTTGGTCAAGCATGACTTCCCCTTCATGAATTATCCATGCTGACTGCTCCTGATGATTATTTGCTTGTCATTCGTATGCCTGGAAATAGTTTCCAGGATTATCTCCTACATCTTGGCAAAGTTACAGACATACCACCAAGTAATCAGAAGGCAGGCAATCAGGACTGTTATAACAAAGATTTCACTGTTTCACAGCATGGGGCGATTTTTTAAAAGAGGGTTTTGCGTTGTTTCAATGAGCTATAGAGTAGGGATTTGATGATATCCATCCCCAATTCAATTTGCTTCAATTTTAGCTGGCCTGGGAAAACCCAGAGCCTACAGGTTAACATGAATTGCTGGTACTCAGTTTGGTCTGCTTTCTTAGGTTTTTTACTAAATTTTTCTAAACAGGCAGGGAGGCTGTAAGCAAGCTTCTCAGAAAGAATTAGTCATTTCAAGTGCCCTTGAAATGTATGTGGACATTTCTACATGATTATGCTTAATACTGTGCAAAAGGTATTTCAGCATATCTAAAATAATTACCTTCTATTGAGTTAGGTCAAGATAACTTGACATGAATTACTTTATATCCCTCTCTCTCTCTACAGATGAGAGACTCCTATTAGAGACCCCTTTTAAGAAGTATGGGCTGTGTTCTTTGGGACAAAGCAAGGTATTATTATGCGTAACACACAACACTTGTGAGTGAATCCCCTGAGATTATTGCATCTTCTGTGTATGAGTTCTTTTAGACAAAAGATGTAAAGTACGTTTAATCAGAAGTATCCTAAAGGGCAAAAGCACATCAAGCAGAATGATGCACATGGACAAAGTTCCCACTGAATTATATGGGCAGGGTTTTGCGTTTATGGTGCAAATTTACTGTCTGATGCTGTGACTCATACAGCAGCCTGTACCTCTTCCACAGCAGCCCTGCTGAAGCCCCCAAGCTCACCTCAAGTCTGGTGGATGACTCATAACCAAGTTTTCTGAATCCCACTCGTGGTGTGATGGCTTGGTGGCAAAGCTAAAGCCCTTCAGGCATCTGCTGTTTTCCTTTTCCCACTTATTTCTTGGTTGTACTCCCTCATCACTGGAGTCCTCCCACATTTGACCTATGACAAATCGACCAGCAAGCTGCAGTCAAGCAAAAATGATCACCTGTGAAGATCAAGACCCAAGGGCATTACCAAACAGCCCCTGGTTCAAAAATCCTCCCTCAGGTGAACTTCTTGTGCTTGAGGACGTGAAGAGCCAGAAAACTGCTTGGGCCCTTAAAAGTGGCTAGGAAGGATGGGAGAGCCATGCAGTCTGGCTAGACAGACCACTTACGAAACAGAAATTAAGTATTCTGATATGTGGAGCTGGGTGAATGACAAACTTTTTCAAATAAAAAAAACCAATGTGTAAATTGAGGCATATGAGGATCACAGCCTACATGTTCATAGTACAAAGAAATTACGCCTTCTGTGGATGCGGCCAAGAAAACACAATGTTAAAGAAAGCCTGGAGATGGATGTGGCATTCACACCGCCTTCACCAAGGGGTATTTGCTATAGATAGAAAACTGGAAGGATTTTGTGAAGCAGCTCTTGAGCAGGTCTGAAGTCATAGTGACCTTAACAGAATGACGCTGTCTACTCAAGCTAATGGAGTGGTTCAAATGTGTGCACAAGAGCATTGCTGCAAAAGCTTGAAGCACCCCAATCCACACAGAACTTGTTGGCAAAACAAGGGCAGAGCTTCATATCCAAATCAGAGGTGGAACATATATGATTACACCCTCAGAAGCAGTATCAAGTTGTGTCAAGTTTTATCATTGCCAAAGTGGAGAAGACAGTCTAATTTTACCTGTAACTTTACTAAGGATTTGTGGAGTCTTCGTATGGTACGAATGAGATGTTGCACACAGGCCAGCTCTCAGTTGTAACGTATTAATTTGAGGCTCCACCTCTGATCAATCTCCCTTTAAGATGCTAAAAAATATTCCACACACAGTTTTTCATGGGTTATACAGTACTGCCTGCTCAGAGAAAGGCTTTGCTTTTACAAAACCCCACTGACTGAAGTGGACAATCAGACCTTCAAAACAAAAGTTTCAGAGAAAGGTTTAAGAATTAAGTGCCAGGAAAATTTATCTAAGTGTCACTCAGCTATTACCCTTTTCAGCACATCAATCTTGATCCATTCTTCTCTGATTTGTACCATCAAACCTAGACAAAACCCACAATGATGTAGCTTGTCTAAACCTGTTTATCTAGATAGCTGCTTTGTTTGCTCCATGGCAATTAAGAAAGGTCAAAGAAAGCTTCCCCCTTTATGAACAGGACTGACAATGTGGTAACAGTGGACAAAGAGAAAGCTGAGGAACTCAACTTTTTTTCCTCAGTCTTCACTGGCAACCTCTCTTCCCACAGCTCTTGAGTGGATAGACCGCAAGACAAAGAACAGGGAGCAAAGTCCCTCCCACTGTAAGAGAAGATCGGGTTTGTGATCACCTGAGTAATCTGAACATGCATAAGTCTATGGGACCTGACGAGATGCATCCTGCAGCCTTGAGAGAATTGGCTGATGTAGCTGCTGAGCCACTCTCCATGATATATGAAAAGTTATGGCAGTCAGGTGAAGTCCCCGGTGATTGGAAAAAGGAAAACACTGCACCCATTTTCAAAAAGGGTAGAAATGAGGACCTTCAGAAGTACCAGCTTGTCAGCTTAACTTCTGTACCTGTGAAGACAATGGAACAGATCTTCCTAGAAGCTATGCTAAGGCATATGGAGGTGATTTGCGACAACCAGCATGGCTTCACTGAAGGCAAGTCCTGCCTGACCAACTTAGTGGCTTTCTATGAAATGACTACCTCATTGTCCAAGGGAAGAGCTACAGATGTTACCTATCTAGCCTTCTGTAAGGCCTTTGACATGGTCGTCCACAACATCCCTCTCTAAATTGCAGAGGTATGGATTTGAAGAATGGACTATTCAGCGGATAAGGAATTGGTTGGATGGTTTCAGCCAGAAAGTAGTGGTGGACAGCTCAGTGTCTGCATGAGATCAGTGCTGAGTGGTGCCCCTCAGGGGTCTGTGCTGAGACCAGTACTGGTTAATATCTTAAACAATGACACAGACAGTGGGATCAAGTGCATCCTCACCAGGTTTGCAAACAACACCAAGCTGACATGACTGAGGGATGGGATGCTGCTGGCAGAAACACCTTACACTAGACCAGGTTGTTCAAACCCTATCCAACCTAGCCTTGAACACTGCCAGAACACCTCCTTGAACATTGCAGGCAGCCACAGCTTCTCTGGGCAACCTGGTTTAGTGTCTCACCACCCTCACAGTGGAGAATTTCTACCTAATTTCTAATATAAATCTGCCTCCTTTTAGCTTAAAAGTGATTCCCGTTGTCCTATTCCTGTAGGCCCAAGTAAAATGTCTCTCTCCAGATTTCTTAAAAGCACAGAATCACAGAATCATTCGTGTTGGAAAGGACCTTAAGATCATCTAGTTCCAACTCCCCTGACATGGGCAGGGGAACCTCAC
>JAOEHY010003008.1:0-10760 GCA_025447955.1 Psilopsiagon aurifrons | reverse complement strand
CACAGAATCATTCGTGTTGGAAAGGACCTTAAGATCATCTAGTTCCAACTCCCCTGACATGGGCAGGGGAACCTCACCCTAGACTATGTCACCCAAGGCTCTGTCCAACCTGGCCTTAAGCGCTGCCAGGGATGGAACATTTGCCACTTCTTTCTCAGCACCCTCACAGAAGACTCTCAGAACTTCAACAGCGAAGGTGTTGAAGTTCCCACCTTCCTAGCTAATGCTTGACAGTGTTTTACTCATTTGGCGCCACTCAAATGTATATGTTTCACATTTGACAGATCAAGATGACAAAAAAGGGGGTTAAGCATTTTCAGGCACCACGATATTTAATGTGACTAAGGCTACAGTAGTCACTGCTCTTTGAATTAGCTCTTTATTTTAAAACTTGGTTTTCAATTTTAAGTCAATTTGCAGTTTTCCAGCTTCCACACCATGGCCATAAGGAGCTGCATGAGGTGACACCTCTGTAGCAGCTTTCAACCTGAGTAATGCTTACATATCTTACCAACAATGGCCATTACTTTCAGTTATGGATTTCAAATAGTGAGATGAGTCACTGCCTGATTATCATTACACTAAACTGTTACGTGGGACAAGGGTTTTGTATCTAACTGTTTAGGGGAAATCAGTAGTGAGCTACCTCAAATTAAGTATTCCAGTCCAGAACAGAATGGCTTACCATTTAATATCCTTATTTGTGCATGAACATATGACCCCTGTCCAGTATCAGCATTGTGCCTGCTCAGGTAAGGGATATCCACTCACAACCTTCTTTTACAGAGGCCTAGTTCTTCCCAAAAATCTCTTCCAGAGATTAATCCAGTTAGACCAGTCCTAAAAGAGCTGACAAAATCACAGGGTAGAATAAGAACACGTGTTTTTTTCCCTCTAAATTCAGCTTCCAGTTTTGCTTTAAATGAACACTCAAAGTTATGGGTAATTGCAATAAAAGACCGTTAGTCACCGTCATCATCTGTTCAACTAGTACTTTGAATTTTCAGTCATTATGCTAGCTAATCTAAACCTCTTGTGTAAGGCAGAACAACAAAAACATGCTCCACCTCAAAAGAGTAATTCTTTTCTCTAGTTACAAACAGGATGGCAAATTGAACCATTTGCATTTTTGCTCAGTTGTTAGTGAATACTTGCTGACCTCCTGACTTCTAGCCTGGAAAGACAATTTTAATAATTGCAGCATGTTTTCCGGGAACAGGGTGGTTAGTTTGCCTTTTCTATCCCCCCAGGAAGCATACAATCTTACTGTTAGTCTTGAAAACCACTCACAAAGGGACAAATTGGAGGCAGTTAGTTCCACCTTTGTCCTGACATTTTCTGTAAGTATTTTTCTGCCTAACAGCTTTCTGTTCCAAAGTAGATGTTCTCTCTTCCATCTCAGTGACCCTGCCACTTAAATTTGAAGGGTCATTTTTATTACTGTTAGATATTCTGACATTTACTGCAGTTCTTACAGTATTTTTCCCCTCCATTGCTGCCACTAATGATATTTACATTTCTGTGTCATTTATTGATGTAGTTTTTCCTTTCAATGTTGATGAACACAGCTACAACTAATTGCTATTCCCAAGCAACATAGTTTGTTTTCCAGTCCAATTTCAAACCCAACAAGAAATCTCAAAGATTATTCACATACAAGAGGAGGCGAAGGAAGGTCAGGGAGCAGGAATGGTGAGTTTCATGGCATTAGTTACCAACATAACCCTGCTCATAACACAACCTTTACAACATTTTAGCTATGTGGGACAGACTGGCTGAAGGTTAATCCGTTCCCTTCACCCAGAATTTAGCAGACGGGTAAAAAAGTAATTTTTCATTCTAATGTGAGGACACAAAAGCTCTATGTCTGAATAACAGCAGATGGAAACGGGCAGCAAATTCTCACTCCAGAAAATACAAGTTGAGATGCTACAGTCATTTCTCACCCTGTCACAGTGACAAAAGTAGAAGTTAACTTGTGCTGAAAACTAACAGCAAGGTTTTGGTTTTTAAGTCTTTCAGCCAAGACAGGGGATATTGCTCCAGAGTCCAAATTATTCCTGTTTTAGCCCACTCAGGAACAGGTGAGAGGCTCAATGTGGATTTTATGGGACAAGTTTCTGAAGGACAAGTTTAAACAATGATCAGGGGCCATTACACTTACCTCAGTATGTGTACTTCTGCTCTCACCCTTACTTGTGCTTCAAACTAAGACAGCAGAGGTTATCCTTTGACAAACCATTTATGAAGAAAGTGTCCTGCAAGGCAGGAGGTGTACCCATTACAGACAGGATATTCTTCATCTTGCTCTCTGCAAGACATCTTCAAAATCTACAATAGAGAGGTGATTTGATCATGTTGTACTGTAGGGAAAGATGGATAAAACCCAGGCCTTTTAATGGCTGAAAGACAAGCTATCCGAATTTCAAATATAAGGAAAAGGAATCATGCTAGTGGGAGAATTTACAGAAACCATGGTTTCATGATTTAGTTCAGTGTACTTTTTTCTATTCTCTTAGTTCTCTTGTATGCTTTCTGGTATCACTTCTTTCTATCTCCCAGTAGCTTTGCCCAAGGTGAAAACAAATGCCCCTTTGCACGGGCACATTAAATGTTAAAGCAACCTGCCTGAGGATGTTGCTGCTTATAAGGTTCCTCCTGCCTTTCCACATTCCCACACATTTCAGATCCTTTCCTATAGTAATTCAGATGGTGGGGCTTACTCAGAATTAACACCTCAATGTGTATCAAAACACAGACGCTGAACGTTACTATCACAGCTGATTTATAGCAGTCCTCAGACATCAAGGCAAACCCATATAGGTACATCCCAGCAGCTAGGTTCATTGGAGGCTTTGGGAAGCAGATAACACTGGGAGAGGCGTTATCTCTAAGGTTCTCCTCCACGATGAAATTCAGCTGCACGACAATATCTCCTAAAGCCTTGTTCTCCACTTGCACCGAAGTCACAAGAGGAGAGTTTGGGGCAGGACGGCTCTGTGTCCGGAGGAGGATTTACCTCGCAAACCCCAACGCCACCAGGGCAGCAGCTTTGGGCGCGGGGGGCCGTGCAGAGGGCGCGCAGTCCCGGCTTTCCGAAGCGGGGTCCGGTGCCCTCGAGGGAAAGTCACCTGCGGGGGGTCGGCGGGGGGCTCCCAGAGCCAGTCGCCTCCGCCTGGGAGGAAAAGAAGGCGCCCGGGTGGCGGCAGCGAAGCCGCGGTGGCCATCAGGCGGGGGAATCCCCGAGCCCCCCGCTCCCGAAAGCACTATCCCCCGTGCACGTACTCACTGCTGCTGCGGGGCCTGGCCGAGGAGGAGGAGGAGGAAGGGCCGGTGTCCCTTGCGGCCGCTCGCTCTCCGCCCGCTGGGTCCGTCCCTTCAGCCCCCGCCCCTCCCCCCGCCGCGTTTTGGGGTTCGAGCCCCCACTCCTATGCTCGCGCGTTCCCGCAGTTCCGCGTGGGAGGACGCGGCGGAGCTGACCGAGAGCTACTTCCGCGCGCTGCCGCCGCAGACTGAGCTGGTGCTGCTGGGACCAGGGGAGACCTGGCATGGCTGTGAGTGCGCCGGGGCCGCGCGGTGGGGTTAGTGCCTGGGACCCGCCGCTCAGCCGGAGCCGCTTCGCCCTTGCCGCAGGTGCCAGCGATATCGAGCGGTTCCTCGCCGCCTTCTGCACGCAGCGGGAGGCCGTGGTGGAGGCCGCTCGGAAGCTGCTCACCGATGAGCGGGCTCCCAGGAGGCAGAGGCTGCTGGCGGATCTCATCCACAACCTGAGCGAGAACATCCTGGCCGAGGACAAGGAGGAGGATGAGAAGTGGTTTGAAGGTGCGTGCGGTGACTGCAGGGAGCTGCCGTGGGGCTCCGGCCGGTGACACTCACTTCCATCAGTCCTGCTGTTCCTGGAGTAGAATCATTGTATGATAGTTTAAAAACCTGGGAGCAATTCTGGCTGGAGCCATTTGGTACTGTGTCAGGGGAGTGCTGATCACCTTTTTAAGGTTTCTGTACAATATATGCATATTTAGCATCAGAAAACGGTTAAAACCACACCAGTGTTCCCTGGTGCTCTATCCAACAGATAGCGCATCTGGAATACATTGTTTTCCCCATTAGTACATGTGTGCATTTGCAATCTGTTAACGATTTGCTACCAGCATCCTGCTAATTGCAGGTACCAGCTAACCTTGCTTTAGAATTTCTTTCAACCCCCTTCACAAGCTGCCCTTCCCTTTCCCAAGTCGTTGTGGTTCTTCCTGAACAATCGCCTTCATATCACAGCCTCTTTAGCAAGTAACAACCATAACATCGGCTACTGCTCTCAGAGCTGGTGCTCTGGGCAGGCTTTTAAATGCTAAGAGCAGGGTAGTCCTGACCCAGTATAACAAAAGTGGGAACAAAACCAAACCCCTGCACATAGGGAGTTTGGAAGGAAGGGGGAAGGCAGAAGCCAGGCACTAAGAGTAACTAAGTTACAACCCAACTCCCTTTAGGTCTGGAGTCTCGCTTTAAGAACAAGTCAAGCTACATGCGATACAGTTGTGAAAGCAGAATACGGAGCTACATGAAAGAGGTAAAAGTAGCTTATTTTCAAGATGCAAGTTGATTCTGTGAGCACATATAAAAGACTTCTATAGTATGACATAGTGATTGTAGAAAAGAGCTTCAGGCTGCTACAGGCACCAAGGAATGATTGGTTTGGGTTTTTTCCCTTCTGTAGGTTAGCAGCTTTATTTCAAATGTTCATCCTAAAGCAAGAGATGAATATAAAAGGATCATTGACCTGATGGCAGGTAAACTGAAATCCGTGAAATACAATGGATGCTACTTTGACAGAAGGGAGGAGGAGGAAGCAGCCCGCCTGTGCACCACGGAGGGGTGGTTCTCTTGTCAGGTGAGTTCAGCCCTTTCTAAAGCAGAACCTTGGTTCCAGCAAGCAGCACTATGACTTACAGTGACAGTAGAGGACGGAAGGAGTTAGCTGGATGTGCACACAGTGCAATATTGATCTTGGCAGGGCAATGGCGTGGGTGATCGATCTATCTTGAGTCAGTCGTGATGAGCAGGGTGCCCTCTTGTTTTATAGGGACCCTTCGACAGAGATGACTGCCTGTGCAAGCATTCCATCAACCCCTACAGTAACAGGGAGAGCAGAATCCTCTTCAGTACCTGGAATCTTGATCACGTGTATGTACAAAGTATTAATCCAAACTGCCCTTTACCCTCCCCACTGTGCAGTTAGCTCTGCCACGAGTGCACTGTGATAAAAGACGCTCAGGTGCTGCCGCTGCTTCTCATGACAAAATCCTGAAGGCAGATGATAATGGTATCTCTCATTAGCTGCTTTGCTTCTGTTCAGATTTTCCTTGTACAGAACATACCCCTCCTCACCACATCCCCCTTTGTGGAGACTCCTCTCTGGCAGATCCTCAGAGCTGTTTTCAGGCATTGTACAGTCATGAAGCAAACGAGATGTGCTAAATTTCTTTGGGTTGGGAATCCTAGTTACAGTGAAGGAATCCACATTCTGCCTGTCTCTGAAAGGAAGATGGAAGCTCAATTATTATGAAAAAAAGCCTTTAAGAGCAATATTGTTTTCTCTTTTGTGCACTGAAGAATAGAAAAGAAACGTGCTGTTGTCCCAGAACTGGCAGAAGCTGTCAAAACACAAGATGGAAGGGAAGTGAACTGGGAATACTTCTATCAACTGCTGTTTACTGTGGATAATTTAAAACTTGTACATATTGCTTGCCATAAGAAAACCAATCATAACCTCAGCTGTGACAAAACTAAAATTTACAGGAGAAGAAAGCACAACCACAGGATTTCATAGTGCATCTCTGGAAGCAACTTCTGCTTCCTTCAAAATCATCTAGTTTGCTAAAGGACTATTTCAGAGTCCCTGGCAAAAGGGACTTGCTAAGTAATTCAGATGCCATCTCACAAAGCATACAGGTACCTCATGCTTAATTCTGCTCTCCTGCCTTCTCACTACAAGCCTGCCTTCCATCACACTATTAAAATGCAGACGCAAGTCAGTATAAAACTGAGGCCAGAGCCTGATAGGGATTAAGCTCTACTGCCTCTCTAGCCATGACAAACATGGGTCCAAAAAACTAATTCTAGATATGCATTCCTCTGAACTTTAAGCCAAACAGAGTACTTTAGGATAGTTATTCTGCTCCATGCCTTTTCCAGGTGATAACCACTGTATTTCAGGTGTGCTAAAGGGTGGTTCAGTGACAGAGCTGCTGGCTCTTCTGTGCTGAAACACCCGCCCTCATGCATGACCACTCTGCTGCTGAAGAGCAAGGCCATGGCACATCTTTGCTTCTGCCACCTCGGTTCTTTGGCATCTTCCCCACTGGTTTCTCTCTCCTTTCGGTTTCTGCCTCTGTAGCTTGAGTTTGCTTGAAGCAACACAAGGAGAGTAACTACATAATCAGTTTTACCTGGTGCTCCAGAGAATATGCCTTTGTAAAACGCTTCCTACCTCAGGTAACAAAATACAAATGGATCAATTCTTACTTGATTTTTTAAATACCAGCCGATAGCAACTGAACTGATAGGGACTGTCAGTGTAAATGATGTGAATGTTTTCAAATTAAAAAACTGACACCATTTCCCTGTGTGGTTATGTGGAGGCAGAGGAGCAGGAGTGGTTAACGAGGTGTAACATAGCATGGCAGTTCAGGCTGGAAAGGCTGAGCACAGGGAGATTGTTAGTAGAGCACTAGCTGCTGACTGTAAATAACTTCACTCTCTTTCCCCCCATATTGTTGGTCCTCTTTCCTACCTGGGTAAATCCAAGCTAGTCCACACAGAACAGTGGAGAGGTGGGGAAAGCCATGACCTACTAGGTCTTGGAAATGCAGGAGCTTTACTACAGAGAGTAGCAAGCTGCAAACAACCAACTCAGCCCCCCTCAAGCATTTCAATATGAAATTTAAGTAGGAGCATTTTAAATACAGGACTTCTAACACCAATACACTGAATCAGTCCTTCCGTATCACCTGACTGTACATCACTGGTACCCAGGATACAAACTCTCACTGCACTGGTCTGACATTGGGGATGGCATCACAGCCAAGGCCCTGATGACAAAACAGTTGTCATCTGTACGGTGCACTTCCTACAAACTGAGAATCACTGCTTTGCACAGTGCTGAAACAGCCCCAAATGTCTGTGTGTGAAACCATATTTGCTAGAAAGAGCCAGCAGCAAGTAAAGCATTTAAGGAAGATTGGGAGAGCTGCTTCAAGCTGGAGTTGTGCTGAGAACCATGAATATGCTATTAAAAAATTAGATTTTTCTGTGTTAAAGAATTAAGAGTGAAAAGGAGCCAAGAAATGTCGTTGACAGAAACAATGCATCAGCTGGAGTGGAAATGTGAATAAATTAACATGTCATGCATATACAATTTGTTTGACTTACAACTTTTGAATGTTTAACAGGCTGTAGCTGTAGAAATTAATATTTATTTAAACCATCTGCTGATAACGTTTTCTCTGTATTTTATAGAAAAGTAGAAGAAACTGTAACAATAAAGACCTGGGAGCTTATCGCGTAATCACACTTTCAAAGACGTATTATCATAAACACTGGGGGAGTTCACAGTTCTAAAACCATCTGAAATTACTCATTACTGGGTAAAAATGCAAGCTAGAATAACAAATGCCGTGGGCTGCCCCCCATCCTTAGCGGGCAATGCTCACTCACCAACAGATCAAGCCTCACACTGGGCAGTTTTATTCCTCTTTTATCACCACTGATGCATTTGGGTACAAAAATCCCTGCTCCTAACCCTGGGAAGTCAACTGAAAATAATGCATATGTTGCCACAGGCAGTACTCACAGCTGGTCTGGTGGAAGAGGGAGGCAGCCAGCTTCATGTGCTGGTTATTAAGAGAACTGACATGCAATAAGAACTACTTGACTTCCAGAGATTACCACCACTGCTCTCACACTGTATCATGTGTTTAGCTTTACCAGCAGAACAGCATTTCAGAGGTTTAACTGGTTCTGGTTTAGATACAAACAGTGCAACACACAACAGAGGCTGGTGTCCCTCTTGGTTCTGGGGAATCAACTGGCTGCCTTACTAACAGGATGCCACAAAGGCAGACGTCGCAGAATTAATAGAAAAGGAACTTGTTCTAACATGCTTTAATTGGCTATTTCAGAAAAAGGGGAGAGACCAAGTGCTCACCCTAGGCAGGGCCTCAAATTTATAAGCAAGCTCTGAGAACTTCCATTTTCCCCAGTTTTTTCCCAAAGTGTAATTTATCATTGTACCACTAATATTTCCAAACTGACAAGTCAGTCAGTCTTAGCCCTAGACAACTGTGAGAGAATCCTGTATCTGCCAACTCCAGAAGAACAAACTCCACCACTTCTCTCCCTGAGAAAAGGCAAACGCAGACACCTTATGTTAGCAACAGCCACCCAGCATCACGTGGTTGCAAAGAAAAAGGGTTTAGTTTATTTACAGTTTGTTAGACAACATCCTCTTCCTCCTCCTCCTCCTTTGCAATGAAATGGAGCTTTCTGAATTCTCGCCTGCTCATCGCTGTGCTTGGGAGAGCAACTACTGGGAGATCCTGTAAGGAAAGGATAAAACCAGTGAGAAAAGTCTGTAGTGACAAATGGCAGAGCTCCTGCCTCCCCAAAGGTTCACTTACTGCCACATTCGATACCTCAGGCACCAACACAAAGTGAGAAAACATTGTGACAATAACACCATGTCTCCATAGTACAGCTATGTGTGTCTATGAGTAAAAATAGCTGCCTTATAGAATTGGACTAAAGAAATTAATAACACAGATTTTACATCTGAAATTAATCTGGCTGGGCAATTACTTCCACCTCTGAGACAGTTCTATCTAGGGGACACAGATAGGATGCCAGATAACTACAGTTCTGAGTCCAGGCCAATTCAGATTGCAGATGCAAGACTTGAGTGGAACAGAGCCGAGCGTGTCAGTCACCATCTCACCTGCAAAAACTCAACATCTCCGAAGAACCGGTCCATGGGCATCGGCTGGTTGCTGTCTTCATCCAGGAAGGCGCTGCTGTCCAGTCGCATCGGCTTCTTTGGGAGATCATTGTCTCCTGAGCCAGACCCATCCAAAAGTGCACTCTCACAGCTGCTCTCCTCACTGCAGACGCAAGCACGCACATCTTCACCACTGTTCGTTTTTGATGGAGCATCGCTTGATTCCCCTGCACATGGCTTGTGAGACACATTATGCTCCTTTTCCTGTTTCTCTTTGTTAGTCTCTGGAATGCTTTCACCTTTTTGCTGTTGAATTATACCATGGTCTTCTGGATCCTCTGAACACTGATCCCCACCAGTTGTTGGAGGTGTTTCCACCAATGTAGCAAGGGTTCCACTTCCATGTGCAAGTCCTTGTTCAGATTTTACTAGATCAGGATGTTCTGTTTTTAGCCTCTTCGAGGGTCGTCTCTCAGCTGCTTTCTGACAGGAGCGCTGTTAGAACAAGAGGTAAGATCCTAAAGCTTAACTGAAACAAAGAAAACCACCCTATCCCTTTAGCTGCAAGGCTGGATGTGGAACTGAAGGGCTGGAGCAGCACCTTGACCCAAAGCTGCATCACTATGAAAACAGTAGGAAAGAGGAGCAAAGCGCCTGCACTAAGGCACAGTCCATCACCAGCAGTAAATTATTTCTCAAAGCATAACCTAGCACTAAATGTAGCTAATCACCGGTTCCGTGTTTTCCTAGGGATGCTGTAGATGGCAGTTACTGGAGCAGGCCAGACTATTGCAAGGCTAACATCCCATCACTAGCTTTTAAACAGTAAAACACTCCAAAGCTGGCCCCGGAGCACGTAAATCTGCCCCGGGACTGTATTTTTTGCACACAGGAGCGTAATGAAACGGTGGGAAGGGAAGAAAGGCGAAGAATTAACATGAATGCTGCAGATAGTTCCCTCACGGCGTTGCTCCATTTGTAGCTGCCAATGACCACCTGCACCCCCCTCACCGCCACCCTCCTACCTGCCCAGGCGCACGGTGCTGCTGGCGCCGGGCCGCAGGCGACGCTTCCCCCGCGGGCTGAGCAAGGGCGGCCGCCGGGCTCCCGCCCTCCAGGGTCCCCTCCGCACAGTACCCGAGGAGCCGCTCCCTCCGCCGCCGCCCCGGGAGAGCCGAACCGGCGCTCTCCGCCGGGCCGCCCGCCGCCATCTTGAGGAGGGCGGGGGAGCCCGCGCTCGCCATCTTGTGGAGCCGCTGAGGCGCGGGAGGGGAAGCGAGAGGCGAAGGGCGGCCGCGCCGAGCCCGAGGACATCGCCTGGAGCCTGCGCTGCCCCGCACCGAGGGTTAAATACGCTTTAGCAAATGGGAAGCAGGAGTTTGGCTCCGAATCCACCCGGGGAAGGGTTGTGCCTCCTCGCTCTGGAGGTGATAAGAGTTTCAGATCTTCCGCCTTGTGTCTTCCTTCTGGAGCAGTGCTTGCTCGTGCTTTAAAATGAGCGGCCAGGGCGTTATTATTCAGAGATGCTTCTCAATTCATCTCCACAGCCTTCAGGGAACGCATAATGTCAGTAATTCAAATCACTCTTTAACTTCGAGGACCGCCAATAGCAGATGAATTTCTGTGAGGCAGAAACATCTTCATTGATGGTGTGGATGAGGTGAGGGCAGTGATTTGTCCCCATGTCCCACAGGTCGAATCCTGTGTTCAGCGCTGGCCCCTCACTGCAAGAGAGACACTGAGGTGCTGGATGGGGCCAGAGAGGGGCAAT